>JAGYYJ010000857.1:0-95959 GCA_019671005.1 Hibiscus mutabilis | reverse complement strand
GGTCAATTTTTGTGCTCAGCAAAATGATAATTTATTAATTAATCATAATCACTAAAAGTGGATTACAAGGTCCATAGGGACCAACTTCCTAGAAAACCAAACCAAATCCTAGCTCAAAACACCTTTCTCACTCTCGCTAACATAAGCGAAAGCATCACTGCAAAGGCCACCAACATCGATAAAGAGAACCAAAATGAATAACTTCACATAGCATCTATATGACCACAAGGCACCACTTCACATAGCATCTATATTTTAATCGTTTACGTTATCGATTTATTACATTTTTATCACTGAATCGTTAATTTAGATTAATTCAATGATGTGACACGATAATAATTTGGCTTTAATTTAATTCTAACCACAAAACTTTTAAAAGATTATTTTCCACTTTATTAAAAAATGGCAAAAGGTCAAAAATAGCCCCCAACATTTCACCATTTGATCATTTTAGCCCTATTCTTTTTTTTTTTGCAAACAAGCACCCATCGTTTCATTTTTCGTTCAAATTTAACCCTTGTTGGATGGAAACCGTTAGTCAACTAACGGTCAACGCTTGAGGTGTCAGCAAAGTGCCACGTGGCATCTCCTCATCATCTCCTCATACCATGCAGACGTGCCACGTCAGCCTCAGGCGTGGACCATTAGTTGACTAACGGTTTCCATCCAACAAGGGTGAAATTTGAACGAAAAATGAAACGTGGTGTGCTTGTTTGCACAAAAAAAATAGGGCTAAAATGACCAAATAGTGAAACGCTGGGGCTATTTTTAACTTTTTGCCTAAAAAATCTCTCAAACCTTTCTTTCTTCCAAAATATACACTATTTTACTTTTCTCTTTCATTCCCATTCTCTTATTTTTCTTTTTTCCAAAACCCTAAAATCAATTCTTTATTTTCTCTAGAAACCCAATCTTCAATGCTCACTACTACTGCTCATCAGTGCCAGTGTCTTCTCCGATCGCCATTGGCGAACAAAAATATCTACCCTTAATCATGCTTTTTTTTTTTTTTCTATACTAAAAAAATACTATAAAATTAAATTCTAGACCCTAACCCTAAATTCCACATCATAAACCTTAAACCCTACACCCTTAAAAATACACTCTACCCTTAATTCCCTAAACCCTAACCACAAATCTTAACCCTAAACTATTTTTTTTAAATGAGAGCACCAAAAGAGGCATAGCTTGGGAGCAGACGATTTCTATCCGCCATTGGCACTATGGAAAGAATCTAAAAATCTTTTTTGTACCCTTAATTCCCGTTTTTTAGGCATAATGCTAAAAAATTTCCCTAACGTTTGACTGAATTGTTAAAATTCTTCTTCTACAGTTCTACTCTAACTGTTAAAATTCTGAGTTTGGTTGATTGCTTTCCGATGATATATTGAGAACTGTAAATCAGATTCTTACTATTTATTTTTATTTTAAGGTATCATCTGTCAACTAAGTAGTTCACGTTATTAACTATATCGAGTATTAGTTATTAGAATCATTTCATTGCCATCTAAAATATGAACAGAAAAATCTAATATAGAATTATCCAACCACGAAACTTAAAAGTTGAACAAAAAGTTAATGCCAATACATAGCTGAATACAACTACTTGTTTCCCTAACCATACAAAAGAACTTGAATAACATTACTCCCTTGGAGCTCGATTAAGAACGGAAAAATTGAACCGGATGTTACCAATATCCCAGTAAAGTCCGATTTCATCATTAAGCTTAAGAGCTCTCCTCTTCACAAAGTGAGGAATCCATTTCTTGATCAAGACGTGTGCTCCATTCTTCCATTTCTTGAAAACCATGGCATATTCCTTGCTTGTATCGCAGTCGAAAACCGAAACCTGCAACCCTGTCTCTGTATGAATCTGTGTAAGTCTGGCGGTGTCCCAGTGTGGCGAGATATAAGATTCCACCAATTCCGACGGCAAAAGCAGCCTCGACATGTCGCTGAGATCGCTCTTGCTAAGCTTCTTCTTGATGCACCATGGATCATGGACCTGTCCAACCCTCACCTCATGTTCTGCTTCTCTTAATCTCCTTCTCTTGTTTCTGTTGGCGGAAAAGGTTTGTACTTGTTGGATAATGCAAATAAATAATCTTATTTATTTTAAATAAGATTTTATTTTTATATATAGTAAATATTATATGGGCGGTTGAAATTTTTACGATAACCGATTCCTCTAATATTTACTAATTTATCCTTACTTTTGCCTAATAAATAGAGATTTTAAATTCATTATTTCAACACACCGAAAACATTTGATGTTTTATAATTTAAAGGTTCCTTTGGTTTTTAAGCGTTTAGGTTCTGTTAATCTGATTGATATTAAGAATTACTATGCAACACTTTGAGATTATCAATTAGTGGAAATTCCAATATGTTTATGGAGAATGAAACTCTCTATGAGATCTGGCTTTCGTAGCCTCAAATTCATCGCTACAGCTTGTATGTGGTTTTGGTTTACTCCTTTTTTGATTTGTTCTTCTTCTACTCTAACCGTTCAAATTTTGAGTATAGTTGATTGCTTTCAAATGATATATTCAAAAACGGTAAATCAGATTCTTTCTATTTATTTTGTTTTAAGGTATGTGTCAACTAAGTAGGCCACCGAAAAGTCAGACGATTTCTACCATTAAGAAATAAGGACATAAATTATCTATACCTTTATGATGCTCCTTTCTATGCTCATTATTAAAAAATTAAATTTTAAGTCCTAATCATAAATTTTAAATCTTAACCCATGAAACCCAAACCCTAAAAATACACTCTACTTATAATTCTCTAAACTCTAACCTTAATCCTAATTTATTTTAGTTAGTGTGTGGCAAAAAAATAATTAGTGAAAAAAATGCAAATGATTTTTATTCAAGAAATAACACGACATTATTTACTAGAGTATTTATTTGAATCAAGTCATAGGCTTATTGCCATCTGAAATATGAACAGAAAAAATCTAATATAGAATTATCCAACCACTATTAAATACCAATTAAATTTCAATGAATACAAGTACTTGTGTCTCTACCCATACAAAAGAACGTAGAAAACATTACGCCCTTGGAGTTCGATTAAGAACGGAGAAGTTGAACCTTGAGTTTGGGATATCCCAATAAAGTCCGATTTCATCATTAAGCTTAAGATCTCTCCTGCTCACAAAGTTTGGAATCCATTTCTGGATGAAGACGTAGGCTCCATTCTTCCATCTCTTGAATATCATGCCATAATCATTGTTTGTGTCGCAGTCGAAAATCAAAACCTCCAACCCTGTCTCTGTATGAATCTGATCTTTCCATTCATCGCCCCAGTGTGGCAATATATCAGATTCCACCAATTGCTTTGGCAAAAGCAGCCTCGACATGTCGCTGACATCGCTCTTGCTAAGCTTCTTCTTGATGCACCATGGATCATGGTCCTGTCCAACCCTCACCTCAGGTTCTGCTTCAACTAATCTCCTTCTCTTGTTTCTGTTGTTGGAAAGATTTGGACTCTCCATCCTTTTTCTCTTCTTGTTGGATGTAAACCCATAATTTAGAGACAAAGTAAGCCCTCCGTCAAAATATTTCTTTAGGCCGCCGTTGTTTTTCCGATTATGGCGCTTGCTAGATTCGCCGACTTCTATCCCCAAATTTTTATCCAGGGCAAGACATAATTCCAACGAAATATCACTCGCTTCCGGCGACAAAGGCTCCATGCACACCATATCACGTACATCCATGTCTCTTTTATATTCATCACTGCTTTCTTTGTACTGAATTAGTGGTTTCTCCTCATCGGTTTTGGCAGCTTCGGTGGAAATACAACCACATGAAAGCGACAAAGTTAACGAGATTCCGGCATCAGTACCGGCGTTGTTCGATTCCGACGGAAAGGCTCCGCTGCTCTTCTCCATAGATTCTGATTTCTTGGCTTGTTTCACCTTATCAGTGGCTGCAGGAGATGTCGTACAACCGAGTGAAAGAGACAAGTCCAAGGAAACTTGGCTCTCTTTACGATCTGGGTTTCCTTCTTTTGCCCTAATGTCGCCGCCGTCGTCCATGAAATTGAAAAAGATGAATTGCCTGTCCTGCATTGCTGAATCAGTAGAGCTCCGACTGATGGATTTTGTTTTCCTCAGGTTTAACTCTAAAACCCTTCTCGAGCGTATCTGTGTTTCAACCATATTAGGGTTTATATCGATAGACGATTTAAATCTTTTTCCTCAAGTAATACTACTTAGGGTAGGTTTACTAAACCGACATTGTCACATTTATTTATCGGCCAATAATGTTTTTTTTCATAAATTTCATTTTAAAAATAAATGCATTGGAATATGTTAATTAGGTTTTGGAAGAGTCTGTAAAGGCTAAAAACCTAAATCCTTAAATATTCATAACCATGTTTATCATGGTTAAATATACGCATGGCTAAATTTTTTTTAAATCTATTTTGATTTAACTCATATTATGTGTAGATTTTTGCTATAGTTATTCGATTGCAAGTTCGAATATATTTAAATATAAATTTACTAGTCTACTTGTAAAGTCTTTATGTAATGTATTGAACATTTACTATAGTCGTACGAATATATTATTTAAAATTATTTTAAGGGTAAAATATATTAATATAAAAAAATAATTAAAACATGACATTATATGTATATACGAATATGACAGCTACGATAATAGGACAACAAAAAAAATATAATATCTAGACATCATCAAGAACAAGTGGAAACTGCATTAAAACATAAAATAATATGAATTTATGCATATGAAATTTTTTTGAAACCAATTATAAATACGTAAAAATTATAGGATAAAGTACTCAAATAGTTACTAAACTATCTTCAAAAATACAAAATGGTCATCAAATATTTAAAATTTACATAATAGGCATTAAAGCTTAGTTTTTGTTACAAGATGATCACTAAGCCGTTCACTGTTGTTAATTAGGTGACATGATAGGTACAAAACTTTGTATAACAACACATTTAATCATCTATATTTACACATTCAATCAATTTAAACATCAATAGTGAGGGTTAAATTAGGACTAAGTTGATTGAATGTGTAAATATAGAGGATTAAGTGAATGACGTGACAGTTATTGGCTCAATGACCATTTTGTAACAAAAACTAAAGTTTAATGTCTTTTATGTAACTTTTAAAATTTTGGTGACCATGTTATATTTTTAGGATAGTTTAGTAACCATTTATGCACTTATACCCTTTTATTTAAATCGATGGAAAACGTTAAATTCTTATTTGATCAAGAGAATACTTAAATCCTTATTTAAATAGTGGAAAAGCGAATGATATCCTTCCTAACAAATTTGGGTTCAGAACCCTTTGTTTATAAAATATATGTGTATTGTTAAAAGGTTAAGAATATATAGGAACAGATACTACACGAATCCTTATTTTACAATTTCAAAAGACTAAATTCTTATATTAACAGTCCTCTCTTCTTGAGAAGTGGGTGGTTTTTATTGGTTGGACCATAGATGACATGATGAGGAGTGTCCATAATTATATGCCCCACCAATGATTTCATGCCACATATATTAATGACTTTTTCTACTATTTATTAGTTATTTATATTTTATTAATAATATATTTGACATAAAATCATTAGTATAACATATAAAGGGATACTGAAAAGGGACTATTCATCGTAATCCGATCTAAACATTGTAGTTAATTACTACTCAAACATTTTATTTTATTTTCTCTAAACGACACCGTTAGGACCCTAAAACGCCTCATTCCTCGCATTTTCTAGGGTTTTAGACCCTGAACTTTGAGCTTCGTTGTCCAAAGGTATAAATGACCGACTCCCGGCTTCAGTCTTTCTCTCTAAGCAAAAAGCATGGAAGATTCTGTATTCTCGTTAGGGATGTAAAAATAGGTAATCGGATGGGTTTCAGGTTGGGTTAAATTGGATACATGTCATTTCAGGTTGATTCAATGTTTCGACTCGATTCGGGTCAGGTGCGGGTCAATTTCAGGTCGGGTTCATTTCGGGCAGGGTTCATTTCAGGTCGGGTCAAAACGGTTCGGATCTGAATCAGTTAATTGACGGGTTAATTTGTGCTCAGGTCGAGTTCATTTCAAGTCGGGTTCATTTCAGGTCGGGTAATTTCAAGTCGGTTTCATTTTAGGCCGAGTTAATTTGGGTTTCAAATTCGTATTAAGTTTGAGTTTGATACAAATAGTCGATAGACATTGGGTTGGGTCATTTCGAGTGAATTATTTAGCGCCTTTCACGAACACGAATCACATTAAGTCTGATTAGGAATCTACTTTAAGGGCAATAATAGGGGTCAATTTAGAATAAAAATAAAGTTTGATGGACTGTAATGAAAAAAATATTAAATTAAAATTGGGACTAAAAATGAATCAAACTAAAATTAAAGAATACAAATTGGGACTAAAATGAATCAAACTAAAACTAAACTAAAATTGGGATTAAAATGAATCAAACAACAAACCTTAACCCTAAATCATAAACCCTAATTTGTAAACCCTAAAACATAAAATGAATCAAACATTCACTAATATTGGGACTAAACCATAAACCCTAAACCCTAAGTTATAAACTGTAACCCATAAACCATAAACCCTAAGGAAACTAAACTAAAATTGAGACTAAAATGAATCAAACTAAAATTAAAGAATAAAAAGGACCTAAGTGTAAATATCCTAAAGTAGTAATGAACTAAAGTGCAAATAACCCCTAAAAATTTAAAATGACCATTTTGTTTGAAATTGATATGGCATGATGCAGACCTATCACCTATGGACTATGGCTAATTGGCTATGGGATTGGACATTATTCATTTATTTGTACCGTTTTTGGCTAGGGATTTGGGCGGGCCGCCCTAAAAAATGGGTGGTATATTTTATTTTTTTTGAAAACTTTAGACTAAATTATAAAAAAATAGGGATCGATTTGGACTAAAAAATTAATTTTAGGGACTAAAATAAATTAGATTAAATTGCAAAAAAATATAAATAAATATAGGATAATTTTGACTAAAAATTAAATTGTAGAGACTAGAATAAATAAAAATATTATTCAACTAAATTACTAAAATTAGAAATATATACGAGTCATTTTGGATTAAAAATAAAGTTTTAGGGACTATAATAAACAAAAATGTCATCATATTTAGAACATTGGACTAGATTAGAAAATTTTGAAATAAATTAAGGTCAATTCGGTTAAAAATTAGGGACTAATATGAACAAAAATAAACCCCAATCCCTAAACTAATCCCATAACCCCAAACACTCAACTTAACATATTTGCCCCTATACCCCAAACCCAAACCCAAACCCCTAAATCTTACCATCACTACTAATTAAAGTACAAAACAAATCCCCAAACCCCTAAACTAATCTCATAACCCCAATTCTAAAAACTCAACTTGAAACATGTATTGTTTATACTCTAAACCCTAAATCTCAACCCCAAGTCCCAACCTTTTCTCTCTCAGACTCTAGGTTAAATTTAAAAAAATACAAAAATATTAAATTAAAATTAAAAATATTGGTCTAAATTACCAAAAAAATGAATAGGGGTCAATTTAGAATAAAAATAAAGTTTTATGGACTGTAACAAAAATATCATCATATTAAAAATATTGGATAGATTAAATCAATTTTTAATAAAACCCCTATTTAATAATTAAAGTACAAACTAAACCCTAAACTAACAAAAAATATAATTATATTAAAAAAAAATCAACTTTAAATCTTACAATAATATAATAGAAAATTTTCAATAAAAATAAAGTTTTATGGAAACCCCAAAATGAAAAAAATATTAAATTAAAATTGGGACTAAAAATGAATCAAACTAAAATTAAACCTAAAATCTTAAATCACTAATAATGGGACTAATGAATCCTTCAAAAATCCCAAATTCCCTAAACAATCCCATAACCCCAAACACTTTTTAATTAAATACATTATAATTGTCGTTTGGAAAATAAATTGTAAACCCTAATTTTGTTTTTAAAACAACTAAATATTGCCCCTTTAAAAGGTTTAATTATTAAATAATTTTATGAAGGATGATCTAATTAAAAAAGAACCTAAACCTAAACCCAAAGGTCTAAGGAAACTAAACTAAAATTAAGACTAAAATAAATCAAACTAAAACTAAAGAATAAAAAAAGACCTAAGTGTAAAGCTCCTAAATTAGTAATGACCTAAAGTGCAAATAACCCCTAAAATATTGGGCAGGCAGATTCCCTCCTAAATCTTACATCAATTTCTTTTCATTTTAAAATTGAAATATGGGATTGGGATTTGGGCAGGTAATTCTTTTAAAAATAATTTTAGATTAAATTAAAAAAATGAATAGGAGTCAATTTAGACTAAAAATTATTAGACTGTATTTTCAAAAATATAAATAAATATGAGGTAATTTTGACTAAAAATTAAATTATAGGGATTAAAATAAACAAAAATATTATTCGATTAAATTGCCAAAAAAATAGAAATATACATGAGTCAATTTCGGCTAAAAATATAGTTTTAGGGACTATAATGAAGAAAATATCATCATATTTTAGCATTGGACTAGATTATAAAAATTGATTTAAAAAATAATAGTTTACATTTATCAACACTTAAAACTTTACATTTATCAACACTTTAAATTCATCATGTCATAGACTTCCTCAATTAACATGTCAGGTTAAGGCAAATATCAAGCTAGGTTAATATCAGTTCAGGTCAACAACAGGTCGAGCTCAAAATAAGTTGGGTTAATTAACAGGTCGGGTTCAAAATAGGTAGAGTAAAATCAGATCTCGGGTCAATTCAGTCGGGTAATATCGGCTATCTGCCATATCAGTCTCGGGTTCATTTTAGTCAGGTGCATGTCGGGTTTCGGGTTTACAGTAAGAGGTCCAATTCGGGTTCGGGTCATTCTCGGTCGGATGCAGGTTGGGTTCGATTACTACAGTAACAGGTCCAACTCGGGTTCGGGTCATCGCATCCTCGGGTCAAACCAGGTTATGACTCGAGCAGGTTTCACTCAGATTTTCAGGTCGAGTCAGCTTTTTACATCCCTAATCCCTAGCTCTAAACCCGAACCCTGCTCTATGTTGGAGCAAAGTTCTTGTAATACCCTAATTTTACCTGAGTATACGAATATAGATAATATTTTCTCTTAAATAAATAAAAAATAAATATATGATATAAAATTTTAAATAAATAAATAGGAGTCCAAAAACCCTTTCAAGTGTTCATTTTACATATGAAAGCTCAAGATACACTCTAAAAGGCCCAAATTCCATTTACAAACAAAAACTCTCTTCTAAAAAGCCTTTCCCGCCCATTTTATAACCTAAAATATGATAAATGGCCCGAAGAAACACATATGTGTTATTTTAGCCCGCCAAAACAACCACGTGTCATGCTGGCATTGGTCCAAACCCACATCACATGGATTCAGGTCCTTTATCAGCTGCTGACGTCATCCATGATGCTACGCTATAAAAGAAGAGAGAAAAATCACCAGACAATTATGAGGCATTAATTAGAGTATTAAAAAAGATAGTGGAAAGAGAGAGTATACCCCTTGGAATTCCAACCGATGCCAGAGTAGTCAAATGGTCACTAGAGAAGACAACAAGCCACCGGAATCATCGTCGGAGTTCACCTTGCGCGCCAGAAGGTAAATATTTCCTCTCGATTTCAATTCATGTGGTAAAAAACATAAAAGCGTTAGGTTTAGTTACTTTAAGAAAAAACAGAATATAGAAACATAAATAAAAAGAAAAAGAAATAGTTGAGATTTTAGGTTCTGTGGTGACCGGAAAGTGGAAATGTGGATGAGTCGAAAATGTTAAGATCTTAGGTTTAGTTTAAGGAAGAACGGATGGATTCTCTTGAATTTGATTAGTTAAGGTTTGATTTTGGGGAAGAACGTGCTAGATCGAGTTGGACTGGGGTTATTTTAGTGTTTTAGGGTTAAAATTGAAGTTTTTGGGTGGTTTCAGGGTTATAACGGTGGCCATAAATTGTATGGTGACGGTGGCCAGCGTCGCCTGCGGCAGTCGGGATTCGAACCTTAGCTGTCGGTGAACACATCGGAGCTCGGCCAGTGGTGGTAAGTTGGATCAAGTGGCGAAGCTTGTGGCAGGTTTGTGTCGAAAAAGATGAACTAATTTGAGTTCTTGATGAACTCGATGAGTGTTCATCCAATACAAGGATATTTTGATCCAAAATGAGTGGGTTTTCTGGGCTGTGAGTGTTTTAGTTTAGAGTTCTCTTGGGTAGAGAGAGGGAAGTGAGAGAGAGTGGCTGGTGCAAATGACTGAGCCAACTCGGTTCGAGGTTTTTAAATCATGCACGAAACGGTACCGTTTTGGCACCGAGTCATCTTAGACTCGAACGTTTTTGAGGGGGTCGGATCATGGATCCACGCACTATTTTAATGGGCTTTATAACACAGCCCTTTTTGTTTTGTTTTCTTCAAATTTGGTCACCTTTTCTTTGTAATTTGGCACATAGTTTTGATAATAATTTAATTTAGTCCCTAATTTCAGTTTTAGTTTAATTTTAATTGATTTGAATTATATATATGTTGCATTTCTTAACATTAGCATATAGTATAATTGTTTAGATAATTTGAGTTACTTAGGTAATTAATTGTTTAGAGCCTTAGACTCTAAGTTTCTCTAATTAATTTAAATAATTAAAATACGTGAGATAATTGTAGAAAACAAACGAGTATCAAAATGAAAGCTTTAAAGTCCTAAGTTGGTTAGTGTCTCATTGCAATGAGATGTTATCCAAGGGGGCTTCTTAGTTGAACATTTGGTATTCATTTGAACCTAGAATATGACAAATTAATCTAGATAATTAAATTAAAGTTTAAATCAAGATTAGGGTTTAACAATTAGATTAATTAATTAAATTAGAAATATTATTTAATTTAGGGTCTTAATATGGGTAGTGCCCAAGCAATTGGGTATTATCACATAAACATCTTAAATTTAATAATATTCATAGTTTTAAACAATTCAATAAATTAGAGCCTTTTAAGCCAGAACTTAAAACCAACAAGAAAATAACCGGCCATGCATAAAAAATCTTTTATGTTGGGATATATTTTTTTGAATATGAATAGAAGTGCCCTAAAGTAACTGGGCGTTTCTAATTTCATATTCATCCAAAAAATATATTTCCTTATAAAAAGGATACCTCTATTTGGAATTTAAATTCGGTTAATAATTATGGTTAAATTAAATTTAAATTGTCATTCGAAATGCTAAAATGCCACGTAAAATTAAATGGTACCAATAATGGGTGTTTGTGGGGGTGCTAATCATTCCCCACACGTAACCGACTCCCGACCCAAATTTTAAAGAAATGAATCTCTAGTTGTTTTTATGGTTTCCAGTCTACCAAAGTGACCGGTGGCGACTCCAAAATATTTTCAAGATTAAATAAAGAAAAAATCCAATTTAATATGAAAAACCTAATTTTTCAAGATAAAATGAATTAAAAGGAAAAACCCTAATTTTAAAAGAATAATCGTCAGGCTATTTTCATGCCACGGTTAAAAAATGGTCACGACAGCTTGGCAACTCCGCTGGAGAATAAAATTGAGAGTCAGGCCTAATAAATTAATTTTACGTGGTATTTTGGCATTTAAGAGTGGTAATTTGAATTTAATTTTTCAAAAAGTTATTGGGTGGATTTTCAGAAAGAATGGATGTAGCTTTTTCTTGTGTGATATATATGTCATTCATGCATAAGCCTTCTACCTGGGCTTTCACCCTTGAGTGGGAGCGAGACATAATTCGACGTGTGGCTCTCCACCTCGGAGTTCGGATTTTTTTGTTTCTTCCTGTATACCAACCTAATGTAACATGTGGCCTATGCATACGACAGAAGGGACCGTATACTCTCGAATTAATGTGTGGGGAATAATTTTTGAAAGGTTGGGTACCCAGAGTCTAGAACGCAACCTACATTCTGTAATTTAGAAGCCCACCCCACTAGAGCCAGACAATAATCTGGGACAGGTACTACCGGTTTAAATATATTTCTCTAGTTATTTTCTTTGCTAAATATTACCTACTTTACTGCATTAATAATTTTTTGTTTGTTTTCAATATTAATTCAGAATACTGACACAAGTTTTTTGTTGTTGTTGTTTGTTTTATCTTATTACTTTAAATGAACCATGTCGTGTTGCATTATTTGGTATCGATTCGGGAATCAATTAAATAGGAAGCATTCAATATGGTTGAAGGGTCTAAGAAACTAGGAGAGGACAATACCTTAGTCTGGACATGGTCAGAGCAAACTCAACACGAGAAAAGGGATAGTCTTCCTAAAGGTGACATATCACAGATGAAGAGTTACGCCAAGTTAAACACCAACCCGAATGATTGTTTGCAGGAGGTCAGAGCCATATGGGGCAATAGGTAAATGAAATGAAAGAATCCTTTCAAAAAGAATTTGGGGATATTGCCTTACTGTTATATGTTCGGATAGATCAAGAGTTGCTTAGAGTAATGGCTCAATTCTGGAGCTCAGCGTATAACTGCTTTACTTTTGGACAAGTGGACATGACACCGACACTCGAAGAGTACAAGACCCTAATGCACTGCCCTAGAATTCAAAGTGATAGGATTTACACTAAACCTAACAACAACTCAAGTTTCAAAAAGAAATTGGGACTGATTACATGAAAGACTAAAGAATGACTGGATGGAAAATAGATGACAATGATAGTACTGATCAGAATGAGGATAAACAATGCATAAACTGGAGGGTTCTCAAAGAGTTGATATTGATGAGTGGTGACGAACCAACCAGGATGATGAGTTTATATGCCATGTGTATATATGGATTGGTTTTGTTTTCAAAGACTCTAGAACATATAGATCCGTCAACAGTAGGATTGTTCGAACGGCTGGAAAATGTGTAAATCTGGTGCTTGCAATTTTGGCTAAAACGTATAGATCGCTAATAACATGTAAAAAGTCAGGGGACGGAAGGTTTTGGGGCTTTGCACAGTTGCTTGAAATCTGGTTTAGAGGATATAGGTAGCATATACCATACAAAGCTATCATATACCATGATCCATACTCACCTGTAGAGTAACACATTTCTAGTTTTCCGAAGGAAAAAAAGAAAGATGAGCAATGGAAAGAATACTTCAAAGACATGAAATATGCAGATGTGGTGTAGAGGGCTCCTTGGTTGAATAAAGGGACAACCTTTTTGTATCAATGTGGAGCTAGAGATTGGGTCCCACTACCTGGGATTTGGGAAGGAACAACTTATTGCCCCCTTTTGGTGTCCAGACAATTCGGTTCAAGGCAATTCATACCAACTATTGCAGGCATGACACTATTTGAATATGCACATAAAACAAATGATTATAAGGGGATGGTGACTCAAACTGCAAAAGCATGGGAAGAGCCGAGGAGGGTGAGCCATGTCAAGAGTTTGAAGTAATGCAAAGGTATGAAGAATGGAAGATTTAGAGCATTAATGATAAAATACTCCGAAAGGACCAGGAAAATGTCAGCCAATCTACTCAACCTCGCTAGGAATACGCCTCTACTCAACTTGCTAGGGTGCACCATTAGCATTAGAAAAGCTACAAAGATAACCGAGAGTTGGACCTGAAGAAATAAGAGAAAGGAATTAGTGACCTCACTAATGAGTTAACTATGATAAAACTGCAAATGAATATTCACGAGGGAAAGGAAAAAGAGCTTAGGGAACAAAACAAGAAAATCAGGCAAGACTTGAAGGAATTACAAGAAATTCATGATGGGTACAAAACAAAACAAAAGTGAAAAACAAGCAAGATGATTAAAGACTTGACTGGTCAATTGGATAGTATGACTAAAGAAAGGAACAATTACAAGAAGATGTATGAGAAAAAGCTCGAGAATCGAGAGAATCGAGCAACAAAGCCAAGAAGAAGCTAGAGGAAGAGGAAGCTCAAAATTTTGAATTAACAACTCAAGTATCACAGTTGGAAGGTACCAGAGCAAGAGAATGAAGGGCTACAGAAAAGGGTGTCAGAGTTAGAATACATGGTACAAGGCTTGAAAAAAAAAAACTTGTCGATTATGAGGGAGCACTTGCACTGTAGATAAACCATCAAGATAAAACTCAAGTAGCCGAGTATACAATCTAGAAAAAGATCCATGAGATGGTTAACTTCAGAATCAAGTAAAGAGGATTTCCCATTATGTGCATATCTTGTCCAAGAAGTCAAGGTCTGCTACAACACCCTAATATCAACCTTGAAAGAGAATTGAGACAAGCTTTGATTAAGATACTGAACGAAGTGGTCAACTTAGGAGCTAGCGCTAATAGTTTCCTATAGTCGGAGTAACTAGGGTTAGTAGTTTTCGGTAGAAGAAATTATTTTTTCCTTGTATTTGAACCTTTTAGCTAATGAATGTTTCCTAAAGAATGGTTCTCGAATCGATGCCTTTTTCATTCATGCATCCATGCATTTATATACTGCATTTCATTATTACAATGTTAAAATGTTTTTAATATAGAAGGTTCTATGGCGCTTTGATTTACAACCGCAACCATACCACACTCGCATGAACACGCTTGTATTCTAAAACTATGGCTGTGGAGGAATAAATTACTAGCTTAGAAAATGATCGTGTAGAAATAGTGAGTCATTTTGACAGATTGAATGTATAATGAATGATCACTTTGCTCAGGCGTAAAGAGAGATCATCAACCAGCTAACCGCTTTGTTGGGACCAAAAGAATTTAGGAAGGCTAAAGTATATAAAGGTGCTTGAATGGTCATGCAAAGACTACATCTCACATAAGGGTGCAACCTAAAGGACCTCCCGTGTGAAGAAGGTCCAAACTAACCTAGTTGAAGCTACTACTAGTCACCTATTCCATGTTGGGGCAAATTTTGGAAGTGGTGAGGAAGTCCCGCATCTGAATACCTAAATGAGATTGAAAAGATTCACGCTGAAATTAAGAAGAAGTATGAAGAGCGTTGCAAGGCACTAGAAGTCCGCTTGATGGAAATGCAGAAAGTGGATGAGCTAGGTTCTTGTGTCATTGATATGAGTTTGGTTGATGATCTGATTCTTCAACCCAAGTTCAAGGTACCAGAATTTGAGAAATATGATGGAAAAACTTGCCCAATGGCCCATCTCACTATGTAATGTCGTAAGATGGCAGCCCACCTAAAGGATGAGAAGCTTTTGATCTATTACTTTTAAGATAGCTTAACTGGCTTCGCAGCACACTGGTATACCCCGTTGAATCATGTAAATTTCATGTCGTGGAATGATCTTTTTGGTGCTTTTGTGGAACATTATAAGCATGTAACAGAAATGGTCCCTAGCCGTGTTATGTTGCAAGGGATGGAACAGAGAGCTAATGAGACCCTTCGCCAATATACACAAATATAAAGGGATAGTCTTCCTAAAGGTGACATATCACAGATGAAGAGTTACGCCAAGTTAAACACCAACCCGAATGATTGTTTGCAGGAGGTCAGAGCCATATGGGGCAATAGGTAAATGAAATGAAAGAATCATTTCAAAAAGAATTTGGGGATATTGCCTTACTGTTATATGTTCGGATAGATCAAGAGTTGCTTAGAGTAATGGCTCAATTCTGGAGCTCAGCGTATAACTGCTTTACTTTTGGACAAGTGGACATGACACCGACACTCGAAGAGTACAATACCCTAATGCACTGCCCTAGAATTCAAAGTGATAGGATTTACACTAAACCTAACAACAACTCAAGTTTCAAAAAGAAATTGGGACTGATTACATGAAAGACTAAAGAATGACTGGATGGAAAATATATGACAATGATAGTACTGATCAGAATGAGGATAAACAATGCATAAACTGGAGGGTTCTCAAAGAGTTGATATTGATGAGTGGTGACGAACCAACCAGGATGATGAGTTTATATGCCATGTGTATATATGGATTGGTTTTGTTTTCAAAGACTCTAGAACATATAGATCCGTCAACAGTAGGATTGTTCGAACGGCTGGAAAATGTGTAAATCTGGTGCTTGCAATTTTGGCTAAAACGTATAGATCGCTAATAACATGTAAAAAGTCAGGGGACGGAAGGTTTTGGGGCTTTGCACAGTTGCTTGAAATCTGGTTTAGAGGATATAGGTAGCATATACCATACAAAGCTATCATATACCATGATCCATACTCACCTGTAGAGTAACACATTTCTAGTTTTCCGAAGGAAAAGAAGAAAGATGAGCAATGGTAAGAATACTTCAAAGACATGAAATATGCAGATGTGGTGTAGAGGGCTCCTTGGTTGAATAAAGGGACAACCTTTTTGTATCAATGTGGAGCTAGAGATTGGGTACCACTACCTGGGATTTGGGAAGGAACAACTTATTGCCCCTTTTTGGTGTCCAGACAATTCGGTTCAAGGCAATTCATACCAACTATTGCAGGCATGACACTATTTGAATATGCACATAAAACAAATGATTATAAGGGGATGGTGACTCAAACTGCAAAAGCATGGGAAGAGCCGAGGAGGGTGAGCCATGTCAAGAGTTTGAAGTAATGCAAAGGTATGAAGAATGGAAGATTTAGAGCATTAATGATAAAATACTCCGAAAGGACCAGGAAAATGTCAGCCAATCTACTCAACCTGCTAGGAATACGCCCTCTACTCAACTTGCTAGGGGTGCACCATTAGCATTAGAAAAGCTACAGCATAACCGAGAGTTGGACCTGAAGAAATAAGAGAAAGGAATTAGTGACCTCACTAATGAGTTAACTATGATAAAACTGCAAATGAATATTCACGAGGGAAAGGAAAAAGAGCTTAGGGAACAAAACAAGAAAATCAGGCAAGACTTGAAGGAATTACAAGAAATTCATGATGGGTACAAAACAAAACAAAAGGGAAAAACAAGCAAGATGATTAAAGACTTGACTGGTCAATTGGATAGTATGACTAAAGAAAGGAACAATTACAAGAAGATGTATGAGAAAAAGCTCGAGAATCGAGAGAATCGAGCAACAAAGCCAAGAAGAAGCTAGAGGAAGAGGAAGCTCAAAATTTTGAATTAACAACTCAAGTATCACAGTTGGAAGGTACCAGAGCAAGAGAATGAAGGGCTACAGAAAAGGGTGTCAGAGTTAGAATACATGGTACAAGGCTTGAAAAAAAAAGCTTGTCGATTATGAGGGAGCACTGCACCAGGTAGATAAACCACTGAAGATAAAACTCGAAGTAGCCGAGTATACAATCTAGAAAAAGATCCATGAGATGGTTAACTTCAGGAATCAAGTAAAGAGGATTTCCCATTATGTGCATATCTTGTCTGAAGAAGCTGAAGGTCTGCTACAACACCCTAATATCAACCTTGAAAGAGAATTGAGACAAGCTTTGATTAAGATACTGAACGAAGTGGTCAACTTAGGAGCTAGCGCTAATAGTTTCCTATAGTCGGAGTAACTAGGGTTAGTAGTTTTCGGTAGAAGAAATTATTTTTTCCTTGTATTTGAACCTTTTAGCTAATGAATGTTTCCTAAAGAATGGTTCTCGAATCTGATGCCTTTTTCATTCATGCATCCATGCATTTATATACTGCATTTCATTATTACAATGTTAAAATGTTTTTAATATAGAAGGTTCTATGGCAGTTTGATTTACAACCGCAACCATACCACACTCGTACAGAACACGCTTGTATTCTAAAACTATGGCTGTGGAGGAATAAATTACTAGCTTAGAAAATGATCGTGTAGAAATAGTGAGTCATTTTGACAGGATTGAACAGATAATGAATGATCACTTTGCTCAGGCGTAAAGAGAGATCATCAACCAGCTAACTGCTTTGTTGGGACCAAAAGAATTTAGGAAGGCTAAAGTATATAAAGGTGCTTGAATGGTCATGCAAAGACTACATCTCACATAAGGGTGCAACCTAAAGGACCTCCCCGTGTGAAGAAGGTCCAAACTAACCTAGTTGAAGCTACTACTAGTCACCTATTCCATGTTGGGGCAAATTTTGGAAGTGGTGAGGAAGTCCCAGATCTGAATACCCTAAATGAGATTGAAAAGATTCACGCTGAAATTAAGAAGAAGTATGAAGAGCGTTGCAAGGCACTAGAAGTCCGCTTGATGGAAATGCAGAAAGTGGATGAGCTAGGTTCTTGTGTCATTGATATGAGTTTGGTTGATGATCTGATTCTTCAACCCAAGTTCAAGGTACCAGAATTTGAGAAATATGATGGAAAAACTTGCCCAATGGCCCATCTCACTATGTAATGTCGTAAGATGGCAGCCCACCTAAAGGATGAGAAGCTTTTGATCTATTACTTTTAAGATAGCTTAACTGGCTTCGCAGCACACTGGTATACCCCGTTGAATCATGTAAATTTCATGTCGTGGAATGATCTTTTTGGTGCTTTTGTGGAACATTATAAGCATGTAACAGAAATGGTCCCTAGCCGTGTTATGTTGCAAGGGATGGAACAGAGAGCTAATGAGACCCTTCGCCAATATACACAAATATAGAGGGATGTGGTGGCACAAGTATAGCCACCGTTGATGGAAAATGAGGTGGCTCACATGTTTGTACAGACTCTAAGAGGCCCGCTCTTTGAAAGATTGATTAGCAATGATACATAGAATTTTGCTGATATAGTAATGACGGGTGAACTGATTGAAGCAACAATCAATAGCAACATGATTGAAAGTAGAGATGGCTCTCGCAAGAATTACAAGAGGAAAAAAAGTGAGGTAAATAACACAAGTTCCTATGAGGCTCTGAAAAATGTCACTATAACACCACTGGTGTTGCATCAAGAAGCTCTCAAAATTCAAACAAGAAATACTCTCGAGGTCTGAGAAATGACATGATGAACTTTACACCCATACCAGTGTCTTATGCTGAATTGTACCCAAAATTATATAAAGCAGATTTAGTGAGGTCATATTATCTTACTCCTCTACAGCCTCCCTACTCTCTATGGTACAAGCTGAATGCTCATTGTGAGTTTCATGTTGGGATCCCAGGGCATACTATTGAGACTTGCACAACATTCAAGAAAGTGGTCTAGGATTTGATCAATAATGAGATGTTGAAATTTGAAGAACCCAATATCGCAGCTAATCTATTGACGAATCATGGTGGGCGTGGGGTAAATGCAATAGAGGAAGATGATGAGGCTAAACGATTAAAGACTGATGTATCATAAATTAGATCTCTTTTAAAATGGGTATTTGAGCAACTGTACAATGCTGGGATGGTACAGATAGGTATGAAAGTTGAGAAAGAAGCAGAGACTGCATATATTGTGAGTATGACCATGAGGATGGTCATGAGATTCAACACTGTCCTGAGTTCAGATGTTTGATTAAGAAGATGATGAACAATAAAGAGATTGAGTTCTTTGAAAAGACCGGAGAGAGAAAGAAAGTAGATGTGTGCATCACTGAATACTCTCGAGTTAAATATGGGTTAAACAAGCCATTGGTCATCTCTTCTAGGCCAAAGGTTGGAAGTTTATCTGGGGATGTCAAGCCAATAACGACCCCTAAGATTGTGATTTCTCCTCCAACACCTTTTTTCAAGGATCTTTATAAGGTTCCCTAGAATTATGCATCTAGTGTGACTATCCCTGAGGAAACTAAGCCGCATGAGAAAGTAAAATTGTTGGATGAAAATCTTGATGCTGAGTCAATAAATGAGGTTGGACATTTCACCAGGAGTGGAAGATGTTATTCACCAAAAATGTCAAAAGAAAAATGAGAAGGTGAAAGGAAAAGTTGTTGCAGCACCTAAAAGGATTTTTGGGGAATAACCTGCCCCCAAAATAAATGAGCTTGTCACAGAAGAACAAGCTCAAGAGTTCCTGAAGTTCTTAAAGCATAGCAAGTACAGTATAGTTGAATAGTTAAAAAGGTAGCATGCCAGAATTTTTGTCCTTGAATTGTTATTGAGTTCAGAAGGGCACCGCAATGCTTTAATTAATGTGCTTAATCAAACGTTTGTTGGAAACAATATATCGGTGCATAAGTTGTATAGGATTATGAATCATATCACTGCCATAACTACATCACTTTCACTGATGATGAGATCCCATAGGGAGGAATGGGATTTGTGAAAGCCTTAAACATTACCACTCATTGCAAAGGTCATGTATTGCAAAGAGTACTAATTGATAATGGCTCGACATTGAATGTTTTACCAGTGGTTACCCTACAAAGGTCACCAATTGATGACTCTCATATGAAGACCTACAAAAACACTGTGAGGGCCTTCAATGGTACGATCCGTGATGTACTTAGAAAAATCAACGTACCATTGCTAATTGGGCATGTAGTCTATAATATGGATTTCATGGTGATAGATATCAAGCCAACATACAATTGTTTGCTTGAAAGGGCCTTGATTCATTCTGCTGGAGCAGTACCATCTTCTTTACACCAAAAGTTGAAATTCGTGGTAGAGGGAAAGCTAGTCAGCATTGGAGCGGAGGAAAACATTATCGCTTCAGTGACTATCGATGCCCCATACATGAAAGTGAATGAAAATGCTCTGGAGTGCTCGTTCAGGGCCCTGGAATTTATAAATGCAACATTCATTGCTGAGGGAAAGCCAATACCACGACCGATGCTATCAAATTGCACCAGAATGACTGTTCGCAAGACACTTGGTAGCGGTGCGAGGACAAGAAGATAGCTTGGAAAACATCTTCAGGGATGTTTGTGACCAAAGCCAGTAATCATAAAGAAAGATAATTTCGGTCTTGGATTCAAGCCCAACCTCCAGAAAAGACAGAATGACTTGAAGAAAAGTGAAAAGCAAAGGAATGCCCGATTCGTGGGGAATGAGATATCATTTGAGCCCATGACTTTTTGAACTTAGCTAACATTTTCAGGTCCTGTGGGTACGAAAACATTGAGAAGTAGCTCGAGAAGGAAAATCAAGAGACTGCAAGGCTTCAAAAAGAAGAAATTTCTAGAGGAAATTCGTCCATGCTTCCTTGGTGAAGCACTCAACAACTTGACAGCTAAGGATCTCTCTCTAGTCTTTAAGAATAAAGCAGAGTAATGCCATAAAACACTTTGTACTTTTGCCTGCGAGTATAGGGGATTATCTGTAAAGGGCTATTATGCACGTTCATTTCAATAAAGATGCTTTCATGCTGATTCACAAATGGCAAACATGTTTCTTGTTTTCTTTTCATATCTTTTACAAATGTATATTATTATTTTCTTTGCAGGTCTTCAACTATTAATTGCATGAATAATCATGAACCTAATCCTTAATTAGATCTTGGGCGGCTAGTGTGTCTAATGGAAGTTAATGAGGTCAAATGTGAGATAGAGTATGAAATCCATGACGAACTACTGAGGTTGGTAAAAAAAAGAAGACAAGCATATCTTATCTCATAGAAAAGAGATATAAATTTTGAATTTGGGAACATATGAAATTAAAAGAAAGGTGAAGATAGGGACTGCTTCTCGTCAAAAACCAGGCAAGAGCTGATTGGTTTGTTGTGAGAGTTCAAAGATGTCTTCACCTGGTCTTATCAATATATGCCAAGACTTGATGTACATAACTATCGAAGAAAAAGCTACTTCAGAGTTTGAGTCGTGAGAGCTTTATTTTGATGGAGCATTCAACGCCTTAGGCCATGGAATTCGGGCAATGTTAATTTCTCTAGAAAATATCTACTATCCCTTCACAAGTAGATTAGAATTCTTTTGTACAAACAATATAGCCGAGTATGAGGCTTGTGTCATGGGATTACGAGCAGCCATTGAAAGAAAAGTCAGGGTGCTTCAAGTTTTTGGAGATTTTTCTTTGGTAATTTATCAGCTCCAGAAAAAATGGGAAACAAGAGACCCGAAGTTGGTCAAGTACTATGATTTGATCCAAGAGTTAGTTAAAAGCTTCGAGAAGATCAATTTCACCTACCTTTCGAGGGAAGACAATCAAATGGTAGATGCTTTGGCAAAGTTGGCCGCCATGTTTGAAGCAGGTATCGAGGAAAATGAAGCCAATTGAGATAAAAAAATTTGAAATACCGGCCCATCTCTATAGTTTAGAAAAGGAAGCAGATAGAAACCCATAGTACTATGATATTCTTCAGTATATCAAATTCCAAATCTACCCTAAAGAGGCTAATGAGAATGATAAAAGAACCATTAGAAGAATGGTTGCGGGATATGTTCTAGACGGAGATGCCTTATACAAAAGGGGCAAAAACCAAAAACTATTAAAGTGTGTTAATGCTCGAGAAGCTAAAAGCATCCTAGCCGAAGACATGATGGATTATGGGAGACACGTGCCAATGGATTCTCGATGGCCTAAAAAATTATGAGATATGGGTACTTTTGGTCAACCATGGAAGGAGATTGTATCGACTATGCAAAAAATGCCATAAATGTCAGATATATGCCGACAAGATCCATTCTCCCTCGTTACCTCTACTCACTATGAATTCTCCATGGCCGTTCGCTTTATGATGAATGGATGTCATTGGATAGATCCATCCAAAAACATCCAATGGACATCGTTTTATACTAGTTGTCATCCAATGGCCTCTTATTTATAGGGCTAGGTCAAAGTCCTTCTTTGAGGATGAAGTTAAGTTGGAATTAAATTATCTTTAAAGAATATAATTCTTTATTATAATTATATTCCTACTAGAACTTCTCCTATCTTCTTGGAATTTAATTATTCTTTAATCTCTTCATGGAAATCAAATTCCTTTGGGATTTAGCTTTGCTCCACGTCATCTTGGGCTTGTCTAGTCATCAATTTCGACTACCATATCACCTTTGCTCTTGTCGACAATTGCCTTGGCAACTGGCTCGACGTCTCCTTCATGCATTGCCCTGACAACTGGCTCGGCATATCCTTCATGTATTGCCCTGGCAACTAGCTCGACATATCCTTCATGCATTGCCCTGGCAACTAGCTCTAGCCTTGCTTTGGCAAGTGATCCTACACATACACACAAAACACACCAAAGCAGCATCTTTTCCCACAAAAACTACCAAGTTATGTAATCAAGCTCAACGTTGGAAGGAAACATGAATTAATGCATGAATGGCTAATTATTCAACTAATATGAGCCTAAGTCTAACAATAATATGAGTAAAAAGGGTAAGAAAATAGTACTTTTGAACACTTATCACACCCCCAAACTCGAACTATTGCTTGTCCTCAAGCAATGCAAACTCATAATTACCTGCCAAGACTTCAACTTTCACAAACTTAGCCTTGAACTTGATTTCAATTCTCTGAACCGGGGTACAAAGTATGATTGGCTTTTTATTTTTCGGAAAACTTAGGAGTTACTCGGAATCAAACTATAATGCTTGTGAGTGTGTGCGGAGTTGTGTGCAAGTTGATTTTTCGGATTCTATGCAAACAATAGGTTTTCAAATTACTTTATTGGGTTCTTTTTAACATGTTTTAACTAGAGCCAGTTTTGGGCACCTCCAGTGTTTTGTTTTTAGTTTTCTTAAGTTAATTTATTCGACTAGAGCCGGTTTCGGGCACCTCTAGCTATCAAATTTTTTTAACACATACTAGAGCCAGTTTCGGGCACCTCTAGTGATTTAAATTTTTTTTAGCACATACTAGAGCCAAATTCGGGCACCTCTAGCATTCATCCAATTTTTATTCTAATCCCTCAATTTGTTAATTATCAACCTAAGTTCACTAGAATTCCTTAAATCAATCAAACCACAACAGTGTTTCATCAAAATTAGTATCATAGTAAAATTCTAAGTTTTTCCATGGTTATCCTAGAATAAAAATTCTATCAATTAAGTGCATTGGCAAAGTCATCATCGAATATTCATCAAATCTAAGCAATTCTTGTTCCAACTAAAGGCATGGCAAGCAATTTATGTATCCTAAATGTAATACTTAAGATGAATGTAACTAAATATGGTAACTACTAATAACAATCCCCCCCAAACTCGAGTGAGGCATTGTCCTCATTGCATGCATTAAAGAATAATAAAAATAACGAAAAAATAAAATGCATACGAGGACTTACTCCGAGAGTTCGTCATCGTAGATGATTAGTTTCCTTTTGGTCGGTGTCTTGATTCTCTTGCTTGAACGCGATGGTTGTTTTCTTGTTGCCGGTGGTGGAATCGATCCTCGTACTGGGTTGTCCTCATCGTCCTCTTCATCAATGTCATTGGCTTTTCGCTTAGAGGATTCAATTGGTGTGGTCTTTGTTGGTGCAATGGAGGACTCGTCCGAATCTGAAAAATTAGAAAATGATTCCGTAGGAGTTGACTCGGGCATAGGTGCTTTACCTTTGGCTTTTGCAGTGGTTGCCAGGATGTCTTTAGCTTTGGTTGCCGTGGCATCTTCAGGGTTGGTTGTCGGGGCATCATCTGTTGTGATTGCTGTGGCAAGTAGTCGGCAGTAAATTTCCTTAGCATGGTGGTTGTGAGTCTTGTTGTGGAAAAGAAAACCTGGAAACTAAAGATAATGAAGAAAAATAAAATCTCTCCTAAAAATTAAAATAAAAGTAAAAGGAAAAAGAAAATATTGAAAGGAGAGCATGCTCATGCATCTCCTAAGGTGACCACTTCTTTGTTACGTTCCACATGGGCACCATTGTAGTGCTTCAATCTTTGTCCATTAACTTTGAATTCATGGTTGTCAGAGATGGACTTGATTATCATAGCACCATGGGAGAATGGTTTGACAACTTTGAATGGTCCCGACCATCTTAATTTCAACTTTCTTGGGAAAAGTATTAGCCGAGAATTGAATAAGAGAACTAGTTGCCCTAGCATGAATTGTCGCGGCAATAGTTTCTTGTCGTGCCATTGCTTTGTTTTCTCCTTGTAGATTTGTGCATTGTTATAGGCGAGTGCACGAAATTCTTCTATCTCGTTGAGGTACAACAAACGCTTTTGTCCGGCACTTTCCTAATCCATATTCACGGTCTTGATTTCCCATTGGTTTGTAGGTGATATTGCCCGTCCTCTGGCAACGATCAGATTGCTTGTAAAACTCTTGGGCATCTTTGTACAGTGTTGGCCAATACAAACCGGATTGCAAAACTTTGGCTGTGGTACGAGTTCCTCCAAAATGTCCTCCATAGGGTGAAGAATGGCATTGTCAGAGTACATTCTGTTACTCCTCTTCAGGGACACAACGGCGTATAACCTGATCTGCACATTGTTTAAACAAAAGAGGCTCGTCCCAAAAGTAATGCTTAGCATCATGGCGGAACCGCTTCTTCCCTTGGTGAGTAAGGCCATAAGGTAAAATACCACAAACAAGGAAATTAACTAAATCCGCGTACCAGGGTATTGCCGAGGCATGTACTGCCGTGGCGACTACTCCCAAGGTTACCGAGGCGTGTGCATCTAGAGTTGCCGAGGCATACGCATCCATGGTTGCCGAGGCGTGCGTATCAGTGGTTGTCGTGGCGTCGAGGGTTGCAGACGCATGTGCATCCATGGTTGCCGAGGCGTTAGGGGTTGCCGAGGCGTGCGCGTCCATGGTTGTCGAGGCGTGCGTATCAGGAGTTACTGCGGTGTTGAAGGTTGCCGAGGCATGCGCATCCATGGTTGTTGAGGCGTGCATATCAGGAGCTGATGCGGTGTCGAGGGTTGCCGAGGCAAGTTTTTCCTTTAGGGTTTCGAATGCTTGGGCGCAAGAATCATCAAAATTGAAGACTTTATCTTGGTGAAGGTAGTCTCTCAATCACGTCCACCTTAGCTTTGTCTACTTCAATTCCCTTGGATGAAATCTTGTGGCCGAGCACCATTCCTTCATCTACTATAAGATGGCACTTCTCCCAATTAAGGACTAAATCGGTTTCTTCACATCTTGCCAACACATTCTCTAAATTGTCGAGGCAACTGTTGAAGTCACTACCAAAAAAGAAAAAACCATCCATGAAGATCTCAAGGAAGTCTTCGACCATGTCTGAAAAGAGTGCCATCATGCATCTTCTAATGTTAGTGCATATCTGAGAAAACCTGAGGATGGTCGTTTTCGATACTTCTTATAGTCCATCTACACCCTCCATCGGGTGACAATATTGCCCAAAAAGAGTTTGGCCAATATGCTTGCCACTACTCCCTTTTACGTTACCATGGTGGAGGTGTCTTTCTTCTTTGTTCGCTTGTAGTCCATGTATACTCTCCACCTTGCTACTATTCCTGAAGGCACAAATATATTAATAGGAAAAATTATATCCATTCTCAACCATTCAATTACCTCATTCTTGTCGACTTCTATCATGGTTGGATGTAGCCTTTGTTGTCATAGCAATTGCTGCTCAAGCCAATTGTCGTGGCAATCAGTTGCCAAAATTTGCTGTAAGTCAAGGGAAGAACCAATTTTCTGAAAAGCTTTATGAATCCAAACACCGTTTTCTTTTGGCCTCTCAAACATCTCCATCAGTAGAGATTTCGATGGCTTCAAATCTACCAACCTCGGTTCCTCAAGACATACCTACAATGGACGATGTGAGTTTTTAAAGAATTCAAAAGGTTCAACTATTACCTGCTCATATTCTATTGGCAAAGTATTATCATCTCATTGATCTTGCATGTGGTCGTGTAATTGCCGTGGCAATTGTAGCTGAGAGCAATCTACAGATTCCTGCTTCAACATCAACGTTGTAACCTTCTGGGCATCAGGTTCCTCAGAATTTGTTGTAGTATTGTTGTTCTCAGCTTCACTGAGTGTTGTCGCGGCATTGGTCTGTTCAGGCTCCTCAATCATTGCCGAGGCAATTTGTTGTTCAGGCTCATCATGTGTTGGGCAGTCTTTTTCATTGGCATCCTCTTGACTTTGAGGTTCTAGTTGTTCCCCACACATCGGAGAGCTTTCTTTGCATTGCTCCTTATCCTCTTACCTTGGGACGTCAGTATCCCTAGGAATGAATTGTTGGTGCATGTTATCCGTGACATATGTGGATCTCCCCAATTGATCTTCTGAATCCCCTAAGGTTGCATCCCACTGAGCTATCCTCGTATCCATAAATTTTGATAGCTCTCAAATCTCTTCAATTGATCCGTCAAGTCTAGCCAATGAAGCTAGTAACGTTTCCTCCAAGGAATTGGAATTCTCTTGAAAAGGACTACATTGCCATGGCATATCTGTTGCTGCGGCAAAATTGTTATGGTAAAAAAAAATTGAGCTTTTTGACCATACCATGAAGAATTTTGCTGTTGGTTCCCTCTATGGTCCTCCATGTAGTTATATGCACCGAAACTGTGAGGGCAATTTTCAAACACATGATGTTCTCCACACATAGCACAAGATTTTTCCACGGTATAAGTTCTTTGGGCTTTTCTCGGTTGGTATAGGTAATCATCAAAGGGTGCAAGAGACTCTTGATTGGATTGATTCATATCTTCCAACATCATCTCTCGAATAGATCGGCTTTTATTTCCCGACATGTTGATGTCCCTTAACTTGTAGCGCACCTAATTTTTTTTTGATAAACAAACAAAAAGAAAAGTTAGCAAAACTAAGAGAAAAAATGCAATAACAAAAACAACTAACACCAATTGCCAATCCCCGGCAACGGCGCCAAAAACTTGTTGCGTGTGATAAGTGCTACGGAAATGTGCAAGTATACACGTCGCAAGTAATAAAGTGATACGAGTATCGAGTATCGTCTCCACATGGATTGGTTTGGGCCACTTTGCTTAAGTTACTGCACTGTGAAAATAAAAACACAATTGATAATAGAGGTTTTAATTAACGATTAAACTAAGAGCAATAAACTAAAAGAATAGATGAAATTAAAATAGAGTAAATAGGACAGGTTATCGTGAGTTGAGGTGTGATAGCCGATTGGATCGTCTAGGTAAAAGAGTGCAAGGGCAACTCAGTTGCCATGGAAACTTGCACAGCGGGGTTGCCTTGGCAACTGATCGATGGTTGCCTGGGCGACTAGCTGGGCAACTACTTGGGCGGCTGGGCAGCAACTTCAAGGTTCGGCGGAGCATTCTTCAATGGTTTCTTCTTATCCCTAAGTCGAAACTCTAGCTACTTGTGCATGCCTTGATAATACATCCATGTGTGAATCAAATGTGAACAACAACCAATCTTGCGCTCCTCTTAGCCGTTGAAATCCTTAACTTATTCCTAAGCCGGATTAATCTTCACCATCAATAGATTGAATAAAGACCATACTCATTCGTTTCTTGAATCTAACTCTCCCGATATTAGATAAATAGATGAAGTTACGAGATTCTCTTCCAATTCACTCGCAAACAAGAATAAAAGCCAAGAATGAGTAAACCTTGAATAGAAAAGTGCAACCTCTTATTACCTAAACAAAATCCAATTGTTTCTCACAACAACAAAACACAATAACCACAACCAATCAAGTAAGTTCATGGTTGGGTTCAAAAGATATACAAAGAATAATCCCCAAACCATGAATCTAATGGAAGCAAAGAAGAAGAAGAAGAAGAAGAAGAAATCGAACTCTCTCCCCCTTGCTCTCTTGTCGAAATCTCTTCCTTCTTGCCTTTGGAGTTGTCGAAATTTTCCCTCTTCTTGCTCTCCCTCAAGTTGACGATATGGCCTCTTATTTATAGAGCTAGGTCAAAGTCCTTCTTTGAGGAGGAAGTTAAGTTGGAATTAAATTATCTTTAAAGAATATAATTCTTTATTATAATTATATTCCTACTAGAACTTCTCCTATCTTCTTGGAATT
This sequence comes from Hibiscus mutabilis, assembly GCA_019671005.1. Lineage (NCBI taxonomy): Eukaryota > Viridiplantae > Streptophyta > Magnoliopsida > Malvales > Malvaceae > Hibiscus > Hibiscus mutabilis. The sequence goes on along the minus strand of JAGYYJ010000857.1, from coordinate 67,246 downwards.
TAATTCTTCTTTAATCTCTTCATGGAAATCAAATTCCTTTGGGATTTAGCTTTGCTCCACGTCATCTTGGGCTTGTCTAGTCATCAATTTCGACTACCATATCACATTTGCTCTTGTCGACAATTGCCCTGGCAACTGGCTCGACGTCTCCTTCATATATTGCCCTGGCAACTGGCTCGGCATATCCTTCATGTATTGCCCTAGCAACTAGCTCGGCATATCCTTCATGCATTGCCCTGGCAACTAGCTCTAGCCTTGCTTTGGCAAGTGATCCTGCACATACACACAAAACACACCAAAGCAGCATCTTTTCCTACAAAAACTACCAAGTTATGTAATCAAGCTCAACGTTGGAAGGAAACATGAATTAATGCATGAATGGCTAATTATTCAACTAATATTAGCCTAAGTCTAACAATAATATGAGTAAAAAGGGTAAGAAAAATAGTACTTTTGAACACTTATCAATCGTCCCAAGATGAACGGAGCAGTAGAAGCGAAAAATAAGAACATCAAGAAGATCATATCAAAGACTACAAACACCTTCAATGACTGGTATGAAAAGTTTCCATTTACTCTATTTGCCTAGAGAACGTCCATACGTACTTCAAATAGGGCAACACCGTACTCATTGGTCTATGGCACGTAGGCAGTGCTACCTATTGAGGTAGAGATTCCATCACATCAAATTCTAAATGAGGTAAGGATGGAAGAAGCTGAATGGGTACAAGCTCGGTTTGACCAATTGAATCTCATTGAGGAGAAAAGGCTAAAAGCCATTTGCCATGGTCAGATGTACCAGAAGAGAATGATGCAAGCTTAGGATAAGAATGTTCGCCTAAGAGAATTTTGTGCTGGGGATCTAGTGCTTAAAAGAATCTTGTCGACTCAAAGGGATTTCCGTGGGAAGTGGTTGCCTAATTGGGAAGGACCTTATATCGTCAAGAAGGCATTTTTTGGAAGAACGTTGATCTTAACAGAGATGGATGACAAAGTGTTGAACAATCCAATAAATTCAGATTCAGTCAAAAGGTATTATACGTGAAGACAAAATAAAAAAAGAAAAGAAAAAAAGAAAAGAAAAAACAATAAAGGAAAAAAAAGAAAAAGAAAAGGAAACAAAAAGGGGGGTTCAAGATGAAAACCCAGGAAAAGGACGTCTTGAAACCAAAGGAGGATTTAAGTCGAAAACCCAAAAATGAAGGCTTAGATCAATTCTAGAAATTCAACGTCTGGCAAATAGACCTTCTTGTGTGTCAAGGATTTCAGTGAAGTGCTTCTGGCAAGGGATCTATTTCGGTCGATGGGTTCTCGCATCATTCATACAGTGGATGATTGGGACATTGCATCATATTTCGTTTACCTTTCCTTTCATGTTTGCCATGACCTTTGTAAATCACTCCGAACTTTCAAAATATTAATGAAGTACTATTTTGTGACTTCTCTTGCCTCTTTCTACAAGCATTCTGCAAGTAGGTTGATATAGATTCATGAAAAAACAAAAGATTTCTTGGTATTACTATGCTCTAACCTTTTAAGTGCATGTAGTGCAAGGAGGTATGTTAAGGGTAAACCAAGAGAAGACTTCAACTATCAGGATATGAGAATAGGTCGAGGTAAGAAGAAGGGTGACGACCACATCAGAATTCAAGCCTGCCACAGAAAAGTAAGCGGATTGCAAAGATGAAATGATCTAAAGGTGAAAATCTGAAAGGGCGCTTAATAAAAAGGAAAAGGAAAATGAAAAAGAAAAAGAAAGAAAGAAAATTAATCAAAGTGAAAACCCGAAAGGGCGCTTTGAGAAAAGCAAACCTAAAGTGAAAACATGCAAATACGCTTTAGAAAAAAAGATTTGAAAGTTCGAAAGGAAAAAGCTAATGGTTGGACTCGAGTATGAGATGAAGTACCATCACTACAAAGATCAAGAAGAAGTAGGAAGTAAAGATAAGGTCGAGAAAGATCGACCATGAAAGTGAAGGCGTTTAAACAACGTTTGGTTTTCACAATTCATGCATCATACTTAGTTAGACATTCCTAAGTTAGGAGCATGCTAACTCATACCATCATAGCGTTTCATCTCTTTTATAGGTATTTGAAGGTTAGATCAGGTACCTCCTGAGAAAAGGAGTAAACAACAAAGTGAAAACCCAGAAAATATTTCAAGCGAAAGATTTCAAACTCGCAACACCAGTATTTCAGAGCGAATGAGGTAGATACTCATAGCTCAAGGATTTCAGGCGAAGGATTTCAAACTTGCAACACTAGGATTTCAGAGTGAATGAGGCAGATACCCATAGCTCAAGGATTTCAGGTGAAGGATTTCAAATTCGCAACATCAGGATTTCAAAGCGAATGAGGCAGATACCCATAGCTCAAGGTTTTCAGGTGAGGAGTTTCAAACTCGCAACTTCAGGATTTCCAAGAAAATGAGGCAAATACTCATAGCTCACGTATTTTAGGCGAAGGATTTCAAAATCCCAGGATCAGGATGTCAAGGCGAAAGGGCATATACCCGCAGCTCTAGGACTTCAGAGTGAATGATGTTATATAGGAAAAACTCGTAGCTCTATATTTTAGGAAGATGAAGGGTGACCAGTTCTATACAGGAGGCACTCGCAGCTCGGAATCTTCAGATAGGGAAGTCGGATAAAATTAGTACTTATTGTCTTTTCTTTATTCTTATTCCACAAGGATAAGCAAATAGGGGCAGCTGTAATCACTAATTTTATCTGGGGTGTTAACCTGTTTTTTTTTATATATAATCTTAATCTTTGCTATACAGGGCTGGATTTATCTACTTTATTTATGTGTTACTATATATTAAGTGTGTGTACCATTAAAATCCAAATAGAAAAAAAGGGAAAAAGAAAAAGAAACAGAAGATTACTAGTATTATCACTAAGTATTATTAGTTTTTAAGTCTTATGTTTATTATTACGTATTAGTGATATATATATATATATAATATTTCTTATTATCATTATTATAGTTATATCACTATTCTAAAACAAAATTGAAAAACCCAAAAAGATTAGTAAATATTAAAAGCCCAAGTTTATATATTAGTCTGTATAGTATCATATATGAATTCATCACGAGTGATTCACTTTATAGAAGATTATAAACTTATATAAATTTTTACATAGTTTAATTCGTTTCAAAAAATTTCATATACATAAATTCATATTATTTTATGTTTTAATGCAGTTTCAACTTGTTCTTGATGATGTCTAGATATCATAATATTTGTTGTCCAATATCATAACTATCATATTCGTATATTCATATTATGTCATGTTTAAATTATTTTTTATCTATTATATACTTTACCCTTAAATTTTCAAATAATACATTCATACTACTATAATAAATGTTCAATACAATACACAAAGACTATACAAGTGTAACAAATACACTTGTATAACTACAACTAAAGTTGACTATTACAAAATACAAACAACTAGACTAGTAGACTTATATTTAAATATATTTAAACCTATACTAGAATAAAATCTTTTGGGTTATATCTAAAATAGAATAAGTCCAATCTACCCCCAACTATGAATGTCATTTTGGTTTCTGTCGAGAGAGGGGGAAAGGTTTCCAGAATTTCCCAACGTTTTCCCCTAACCTTCACTATTCACCGCCCCAATCTTTGTCACCGCCCAGCCGTGGCGTGCACCGCTTTTGCCATTCGAGCCACCGCTTCACCCCAACCAAAATCCTAGCCGCCACTCGCGCCATAACATCGTCGTCCTACTTAAAGGTTCGTGTGAGACACAGCTGCCAGACCTAAACTCCCTGTGCCATGGCGATCAAAGCCCACCCTCCACTTGCCCTCCCGTCGCGTCGTTCACCATGGAGAGTGTTGAGAAGCTTCTACCATGAGAGGTTTGTTTTCCCGATGTGGTTTCGAACGGTTTCTAGTATTTTTTCACCGCCATGTATTCAAGCGCTTCACGTCATCTACCGTTATTCCATAGTGTTTTTTGGCCGTTAAGGTTGCACGTGGCATACACGCGCCGTCATGGGGTGATTTTCGACCACCACGACGGCACCTCTCAGGCTAAATCAGTATAGCCTCCTAAACCGAGCTGGTTTGTCCTTGAACCAGTTATAGTTGGTTGGCCTGAAGCATAACCCAAGAACCGGCATGTATTTTTTATTGGACTAGCCTGTTTTCAAGCCCAATGGACTTTGGGTTAGATTCAGTATTATGTAAACCCAATAACCCGAACTAGTTTGAGCTCAATTCGACCCGAGTCTGACCTGGCCCGAGTTCAAACCCGTCTGACCCAACCTGACAGAGTCAACTTACCCAAATCAACTTATTGACCTAGTCAACCCAGCTGAGACAAGTCGTTTAAGTCAACTCAGTTGACTTTGACTCGTTAATCGTTGACTTTTGACCTGACCCGTGACCTGTTGACCGATGATGTCAGCGTTAACTGGTGACGTTAGCATTGACTTTGACCAAAAAGTTAAATTTTCTAAAAACCTCTATGTTATGATTTTTGACGTCTTGAGGTTATTTTTGAATCCCGTTTTGTAGAATTCTAGCATGAAATCCTTCGAATTTGACCTTGAACCTGAACTTGTATATCTAATTAATTATTTAGTTAAGAGCAACGTGAATAAGGACTGAATTTGGAATTTGTGCAATTGAAGGTATTCACAGTTCTTTGTATCTGAGATGTTGAGGGACGTCGAATTCGGGTTCAAGAGTGCTTGAATGGAGTATCATGAATCGACCGATGTAGCTTGGAGTCGAGGTAATACATTACTACCTCATGTATGCTTTATGAAATATATTGATATCTAGTAAATACTTGCATGATCATGTTAAAGCATATGGTTAATTATGTTAATGTTTAATTGATTTCAGAAAATGATAGTAAACTAGTTAAGACTGAAATGCTCAGTTAGAAAGATGAGTGACCTGTATAAATTCTGAGATCCAAGAATAATTGATAATACTTTTATACTTTAAATATGGTTATGCTTGTTAATGATTTAATTTCTGAAATGCTAAGTTAAGAAATAACGTAAATGCCCTTGAGGTGCAAGAATGACTAAAATACCCCTGATAATATGTAGCACCCTGAAATTCGGACTAGTCAAAATTGGGTTCCGGTGATCGGAAACCCTATATCAAAAATGTCCAAATATTGTATTGATATTTACCACAAGGTCGATTGTATCGATAGTGGACTCTAACTGAGCCGAATTATTGTTTAAAGACCTTATTAGGGTTATAGGAAACCTTTTAATGGCTAAATTGTAAGAATTGTAAGTTCGGGGGTACAAGTATAGTCTACCAAGAGTTGAGGGACTAACCTTACGATTAGCCCCTCCTCAAATTAAAATCACTCACCGTGGAGTGATCTGATGAAGTTGATTCATCATAGGGAAAGCTCCTAAAGCTTTTGTTAAAATATAAAAAGACAAAAGGGGATAGAAAACTTACCCGATATTCCATCAAGCAAGCACCTTACCTTATTGTTTTCTTCCACCTCCAAGCACACACCTCGATTGTTGAGGTTGAAGAAAGCTTAGTTTTGACCGGTTTATTATTATCAAAACGATCCTAGCTAATGGTTCAAGAAGTTGGTAGAGATCATCCACCGTCACCAACGAAAGCTAGGAACAAGGGGATTTCTATCCGAGAGCCTTGAAAGCTTTGAAATATCGAGGTAAATGTAGTCAGAGTCTTGGGATTAGGCTAGGTGCCTTTCCCGACTTCATCGTTAATAGAATTGTCATTGCTAACCCCGTTGTTAAGAATTATTGCATCGAATCACTTACCGGACATTATGGTAAGCATTGGTAAGTTACCGTATTGAGTATTGCGCATTGTCAATGCCATCGTCATTGTTATTGAACATCGGACATAGATGTCATTGTTGTCATTGAGTATTGTTATTGTCATTATCATCGCCATTGCCATTGAATCATGAAAGTATGAGACATTGATATAGAGCATTGATATAGACATTGTCATTGAACATTGAAGTCAACATCATTATTGTTATCGAAACATTGTAAAGGAAACATCAATCATTGATGAGTAACGACGAAAATATTAGGGGGCAAAAGTGGTCAAAATGAACTTTAAGAAAAAAGTTGGAAAAACAGGTAAAATTTAAGGAGAAAAGTGCATTATGTCTTTAGAAAATTGAATACATCTGTTTATTTTCATATTGGATAAATATTTTTATTTTGTATATAATATGAAAATGTAAAATGTTGATTTGTCGATTACAATTTTAGTAATTTGTAAAATTGACACGAACCAAAGTTTCATGTATATAATTGCACAAAATAAAGTTCATATACCACATTATACATTTAATGAAAGTTTATGTGTAATTTCGATATTTATCCTTATACTATTATAAATATATTGCATGTGTTTTAATTATCTTTATTATATTGCATGTTTTAAACTAAATTCATCTCACATTTTACATTGTTTATTACATTAATTTAATCTATAAGTGGTACATTTGTGTTAGTATCGTATATGAATTCATCACGAGTGATTCACTTCAAAGAAAATTATACTTATATAATTTTGGGTGAAGTATCAAAATGGTAACTAAATTTTGTTTAAAAACATAAAATGGTAATTAAATTTTCAAAAGTTATAAGATGACAATTAAACTTTATATTTTGTTACAAAATGGTAACTCGACTGTTAAAGGCCATTAAGTACTTAACGTGGCTATTATAAAAATTTGTATAATGTCATATTTAATCCTCCATATTTATACATTCAATCAATTTAGTCCTAATTCGAAAAAATCATTAAATTTAGCCATTGTTATTTACACATTCTTTCAACTTGATCCCTAACACAGAATTTCAAAGATGTTCCGCTACATTTCCGGAATTGAAAATGTTCAGATGCATTGGTTATGAATGCGGGGATTTTTTAGAAGCATATAAACTAGAGGGCTTTGGTTGTAATATCATTTCACGAAATATCAAATAATTGCGATGTGGTTATTTTGCATTAACAGTTTTTACTTTTATCTAGTTATGTTATTGTTTTAGATTAATGCTTTAGAGGCTTACCTTTTAGGATTTAAAATGCTAAAGCATGGGTGTTGAAGTACCAGTGCATATTTTGGATTTGTTTGGGAGATAATTAATCTTGTGCATGACCAAATAGTAGTTCTCAATTGACAATAAGGTGTAGATTATTTCTCTTTGCGTTGAACTTTTAGGTTCATGAGTTACAACTGCAGCCTTCTATAAATAATAGTTTTGTTCACATTACTTTTTAGGCGACTATTTTATTTTTCATTTTTTTATATTACCGACTTGTCGTTCTACTTCAGTCTTTTATATGTTGAATGCGGGGGTTTTTGATTGACAGAACAGGTTGAAGAGCATAAAGTGTATTCCTTCTTCCCAAGCTTGCGTGGCTAGGAATGTAGTGGAATAACTTTGGAATTTTGCGTTAAAGATCAAATTGAAAAAATGTGTAAATAATTAGGGCTTAATTTAGTGAATTTTTTCGAATTATAACTAAATTGTTTGAATATGTGAATATGAAGGATTAAATATGTTATTATACAAAGTTTTATAACAGCCACGTTAATTACTTATCGGCCTTTAACAGTCAAGCTACCATTTTGTAACAAAACATAAATTATTAGACCTTTAACAACAAACACGCACCCGTGCCTCTTAAAATGAACATCATCCTTTTTCACTGAGATCACTCATTGAAATCGCTTTTCTAATATTTAAACATAAATAATTATAATATCATATATTTGTTTTTATATGATACAAATATATATAATATAATATGATATTTACAAACTTAAAAACCATACCGGTCAAGTTTATATCTTAAATATTAACTTTCAAAAAAAAAGTTTATCTCTTAAATATTAGAATCTAAATTTGGAAAATTTATTAGGTAGACCCGACTCACCACGTCATCCGTGGTCCCAATCAATAAGGTCCATCCATGTTATTTTTACTCAAGGTGAATCTTCATCTCTTTCCTAGATGTGAAAAAGAATGGGTGGTTATTTAGGAGGTTTTGTTTCTACATGGATGAACCTTATTAACTGAGATCACAAATGACGTGGTGAGCTGAGTCCATTTAATAATTTCTCTTAAATCATACCTATATTTTAAAAGAATCTATTTTTTCCACCAAGTCCATTTAAGTATACTATTATTCAAACACTCCCAAATGTTAGACAAGATATCAAATTAAGAAGAGCTAATTGCATTATACAATCTCAAATTATGACGGTTATTTTAAATTAAATCTTAATCTTTTAAATATTTTAATTTTATTCTTAAACTATAATTTTTATTTTAAATTGGTCCTTAAATTTTTTAACATTCTAATTTCACCCATGAACTACATCTCTCCTTCTAAATTGTTCACAAACTTTTGAACATTTCAATTTCATCCATAAACTATCGACATATGATAATCATGTCCCTTATTAATAAAATTGTTAATAAATTGTTAAATGCCATGTAAACACCGATGTGTAGTATGTAATAATATGACAAACTACACTTTGATATCTCGTTAATTTTATGTTAACAAGGAACTACATTTTGATACCTCATTAATCTTTTTATAATTATTGATATCTTACTCATTCACTGATTAATTCAAATTGAGTATAATAAAGACATAATGACGATCCTACAAAAATACAACATTAATTCTTTTAGTTTCAACAAAATTAGTCTTATATTCCATCGAAACGAACAGATTAAAATATTTAAGAGAATAGGGAAATATAATCTAACGATTGAAATTCATAACAACATACATTGTTTCTCAAAATAAATGATTGAATTAAATATTTTCTTAATTTCTCCTCTTTCCTTCTCACTAAAAGGATGAAAAAGAAGTAGGCTTAAAATACTAATTGGCCTCTTAAGTTGACAATTTATTTTTCAATTTAATATCAGAACTTTTGTTTGACCACTTTGATACTTGGACTTAGAAAATTTCTCAATTTAGTACATGTGCTGACATGACATTGATTGATCAAAATTTTGACAGCATGCACTTATTCGAGAAAATATTCTTAGTTTATTACCAAAGTGGCCCAAAAAAGTTAAATATCAAGTTTAAAGACCAACAGAAAAAATAATCGATGAAAAAGAAAAGGGATATAAAAGTGGTTATCCCTATTCATAATTTATAGTTTTTCAAGATTTTTATACCGAAAAAACCCAATCAAATTCTTTTCAAACCAAAGAATTTGATTCAAAAAATTGGTTCAGTGTGATATAGCTCGCTCTTTGACGATGTCGTAGCTCATTTCACTCAGATCAGTGGCTTGCAACTCAACTTGTACACCGTCCAACTCTTTTCTGAATCTGTCCTTAGAGCTGGCGTACACCATTTTGCTCCTCACTCGAGATGTATCCGGGGCCCTACAAACCAATATTATAAGACAAGTAAACCGAACTTGATAAGCTTATATCGGATTAGGTCGGAACCTGACAGAACGGGTTATTTTGCCCTCCCTAGCTTGAATAGGCATATTAAATAGGAGAATGTGATTACCATGCAATGAAAACGATTTTGCTCTTTTGGCAATTTTCGTTAGTGGTGAAATCGAGATCGAAGACGGCATAACGACACTCATTGGTGGGCAAACTGGCGATTAAGTCTTCATATTTGTCGTTGGGTTCACCCAGCTTATCGACCACGACCTGCTGGCTCGCGTCTTCTATTCTGAAAATGATGTACCTGTAATTCCTCTTTGCTTTCAGCTCCAAAAACTTGGCCTTGCAATTATCATTCACAGCGATTCCCGAGACTGCATTCGCCTGTCCCATCAAAACCAACATTTTAATTATATTATGACTAGAGATTTGCATTGAATCAAGGAAATCAGGGGCCAAATTGTAAAACTTCAAAATTGACAAGAATTTAAGAATTTTTTAAACCGGACAATGGAGATTAATATTTAATTATTTTATTTTTAAAATTGGTAGGAGTCAAAAAGTAATTAAACCAGAAAAATTAGGATATGATTTAATTTCAATAATTTCAAAACTTTAAATAATTGAACCAAAAAGTTTACAGACCAGGATTTAATTTAATTTATTTCAAAACTAACAGAGACTTAAAGAATAACCACGACAAAAATAAAAAAGGAAAAAGACCCTCCCATCATCAATGTAGTTTTCTTCTTGCGTCAAATATATAAAAATACGTTTCTATATAGCTTTTATGATTTTGTATTCGTATTATGTAACTCGAATTAAGATATAATTAATAAGAGTCAATTATAGTTCAATCATTAAGAAAATGAATTCGACACAAAAATTAATATTCGAAACTCGTATTGAATTCGAAGGAAAAAATGATGCAAGAAAAAAAATGAACATACCATCTTAGCACCTACGAGAGAAGAAAGGGACTTTTGTGATGATGGAACGGGAGCTAGCAAGAGGCTGAATGATTGTTGCGAGTACAAAAAGGATAAGATCCTTGTTTTTAGGGGTAATGAGAAGTTAAAATTTGGGTGCATAATATTATTAAAAATATATAATTTCTAACTAAATATAGAAATCCATTGGGTCAAATGGTAAAAAAAAGAATGATTTGCAAATGTTTTTACGAATTCAAACAAAGTTTTAAATTAAATTTTAATCCTAATGGTGCATGGCTTGCTATTTTTAGGATAAACTAACCCAAAGTTATTAAACTATTAGTTTGATTTCATTTTGACCATTACACTAATAATTTTATCAAGCAGATTATTAAATTTTTAATTTGATTTCAATCGAACAACGAACTTTTAACGGAATTGCTCATAATTTTATAGAGTAATATATTTGATCTTCAATATTTATACATTATATCAATATGGTTATAACTCTTTTCGATTTAAAGAAACCGGTAATCACCTCCTAACACTGGACCAAATCCCATTAAAAAAAAATTTCAAACTTCCCGCTAAAACAAAACGTCTGTCACTACTCGACCATTGATTGACCCGTCTCCATATTCTGCTGATAAACGAAAACTGTTAGCTTTGGTTATTAAGTGTTTGGGTTCGGTTTGTTGTCATAGTTTAAGTGTTTAGTTATTTTGTTTAGGGTTTAAGTGTATGTGAATTGAATTTAGGGGTGTGGTTAGAGTTTAGGTTTTATAATTAAAATTTTTGGTTTTAAAATTTTAGAGTTTATAAATTAAAATTTAAATATATAATCATATTACCCTAAACCCTAACATTTAAACTCTAAATTTTAACCATAAACCCTAAATTCTAAACACATACACTCAATCATCTAAACCCTAAAATTAATGCGCCTGCGAAAATTTCATCGCCATGGATTGATATTAAGCATTACAATGCAACACTTTGAGTTTATCAATTAGTTGAAAATTCCAATATGTTTATGGAAAATGAAATTCTATGAGATCAGCTTTCGTACCCTCAAATTCATCGCTACAGCTTGTGGTTATTTTTGGTTTACTCCTTTTTAGATTTGTTGTTCTTCAACTTTAACCGTTAAAATTTTGAGTTTGGTTGATTGCTTTCAAGTTTCAAATGATATATTGAAAAACTGTAAATCCGATTCTTCCTATTTATTTTGTTTTAAGATACTCCGTGTCAACTAAATAGTTTAAGAAATAACGTCACATTATTTACTGTAGAGTACTCATTTGAATCAAGCCAGAACAGAAAATCTAATATAAAGTTATCTAAACCACCAAATTTTTTTGAACAATTTTTATTTAGGTGAGGGAAAAGAGAATTTGTTCCTATTGGGTCTTAAAACCACAACCTAAGAGAGAGGAGACAGGAGGGTGTCAACGAGCACCCCTTTAGAGATTGTTGACTCCAACCACGAAACATAGAAACATAAAGTTGAAGCGTTGAACAAAGGTTAAAACCAATTAAATTTCAATGAATACATGTACTTGTTTCCCTAACCATACAAAAGAACTTGGAAAACATTACGCCCTTGGAGCTCGACTAAGAACGGAGAAGTTGAACCTTGAGTTGGTTATATCCCAGTAAAGTCCGATTTCATCGTTAAGCTTAAGATCTCTCCTGCTCACAAAGTTTGGAATCCATTTCTGGATGAGGACGTAGGCTCCATTCTTCCATCTCTTGAACACCATGCTATAATCATTGTTTGTATCGCAGTCGAAAACCGAAACCTCCAACCCTGTCTCTGTATGAATCTGTTCTTTCCGTTCAGCGTCCCAGTGTGGCAATATATGAGATTCCACTAATTGCTTTGGCAAAAGCAGCCTCGACATGTCGCTGAGATCACTCTTGCTAAGCTTCTTCTTGACGCAGCATGGATCATGGACCTGTCCAACCCTCACCTCAGGTTCTGCTTCAACTAATCTCCTTCTCTTGTTTATGTTGCTGGAAAGGTTCGGACTCTCCATCGTTTTTCTCTTCTTGTTGGATGTAAAGCCATCATTCAGAGCCAAAGTAAGCCCTCCGTTAAAATCTTTCTTCAGGCCGCCGTTGTTGTTCCGATTATGGTGATTGCTACTTTCGCCGGCTTCAATCCCAAAACTTTTATCCAGCGCAAGACATAATTCCAACGAAATATCACTCTTTTCCGGCGACAAAGCTCCGTTGCTCTTCTCCATGCACTTCATATCACGTACATCCAAGTCTCTTGTATATTCATCACTGCTTTCTTTGTACTGAATTAATTGTTTCTCCTCATCGGTTTTGGCAGCTTCGGTGGAAATACAACCACAGGAAAGAGACAATTTTAACGAGATTCCGGCATCAGTACCGGCATTGTTCGATTCCGACAGAAAGGCTCGGCTGCTCTTCTCCATACATTCTGATTTCTTGGCTTGTTTCACCTTATCAGTTGCTGCAGAAGATGTCGTACAACCGAGTGAAAGAGACAAGTCCAACGAAACATGGCTCTCTTTACGATCTGGGTTTCCTTCTTTTTCCCTAATGTCGCCGCCGCCGTCCATGAAATTGAAAAAGATGAGTTGCCTGTCTTGCATTGCCGAATCAGTAGAGCTCCGACTAATGAGTTTTGTTTGCTTCAGGTTTAACTCTAAAACCCTTCTCAAGCGTATGTGTTTCAACCATATTAGGGTTTATATAGATAGACGATTTAAATCTTTTTCCTCAAGTAATACTCCTTAGGGTAGGTTTACTAAACCGACATTGTCACACTTAATTATCTTAAGAAAAAAAGGCTAACGGCTAATAGTGTTTTTTATAGTTTATAATTTATTGTTTTGTAGGCTTTGATATTTTTTATCTAATTTTAAAAATTGAGATGATTTCATGATTCTTGCAGGAAAAGTAATTCAAAATATGAGTATTTTTCTACAAGCACTCCATATGTTTTATTACTGTTGAGTTAGTCCACCAGCGCTGTGTTATCTTTTCTTTTTGATAATAAGCCTAGTACACCGCCATTGATAATCTTTAATATTTTTATATACCACAAAATTTGTCTCTTGTTAACTTTTCACGTAATTTTTTTAAAAAAAAAGTTGTGTAAGAGATATGTTGTAAAATAACTAAAATGACAATTGTATCTTTAAAAAGTTGAAGTTTGTTTTGTTAAAAAACTAAAAAGAGAGTAGAAAAGGAAATGTGCCTAGTTGTTGAGTTTTTTAATGTAATAATTTAAGTGTGACAATTTTAAAATACAAAATGGACAAATCGAATTAAAATCAAAGTTTTATTTGTACAATTGAACCAAAATTAAAGTTCCATACGTATGGTTGCTAAAAAAATATGTATCATATTACACATTTGACTAAAGTTCATCACTTTCGTTTTTCTTTTGTTTAGTTATGATTGTCAATTTTTTTAAAAAATGACATTTTGGTCACTTGTGTTATTGATTTGTTACATTTTTGTCACTGAGCCATTAATTTATGTTAGTTCAATAGCATGGCACATCAGTAAAATGGCTTTGTAACACCCCCATACCGAACGGGTCGTCCGATCCGATCATATGTGTCACATTATGGTCACAGAAGCGACCCGCGGTAAAAACCTACATAAACATGTTTTTTTTAATACATTTAAAATTGTAAAATAAAATTCTATTTAAAAATACTATTTCAAAAAAATCTTTTAATCATGTAACAAAAATTCAAAAATCATATCACAGACTTTGGCATAAAATAAAGCACAACATACATGCCCACTAACTGTACTAGTACCATACTTCGCAAGCAACCTCGAGGGAACTTCTGACACTGATGTCGGTCACTATACCATGATAAATCTCTATTAACCTACGATGATAAAAACAACGTGAACTTAGAAAAGCTCAATAATACAGAACTACCAATTGATGTTGTAATCATATGCAAGTATAAGGCAAAGCATGAAAATGAAATATCAATCATGGCATCATGGTTAATCAGTACTTGAACTTCTGAGTATCAGTCTGGCATTCTACACTCTAGAGGAATAAAAAATGTGAGATATTTTACAAGAATTGAGCTAGAGGGTTAATGTGTATCATCAATTGTAGATCGAGAAAATAGACGGAATGTTTCAAACATCTGTAGAATTTCGTCAAAGGCAAAGGAGGAGACAGTTGATAAGTGTGTAAAAGTATTGCTTTTCTTACCCTTTTTACTCATATTATTGTTAGACTTTGACCCATTTTAGTTGCATTTGTAGTCATTCATGCATAGTTTCGTAGTTCATCTACTCATTGGGTTTGGTTTCACGTTTTATTAGTTTTTGTGGAGAAAATGTTTTTGTTTTGCTTTATTTTGTGCAGGTACAAATTGCCAGGGCAAGTCAGAAATAAATGCAGAATTTTTCAAGAATTTTCTTTTATCTTTATCCTTATCCTTATCCTTATCAAAAATGATAAAACTCAAATTAAAGTCAAAAGCTGATGCAGATAAACATAAAGAGATAAATCATTCCAAGTGGAATTCAAATCAAACTCTATCCTTTCAACTCAAATCCGATCACATCAACTCTATAAATAAAGATCAAATCGCAGATCAAAAGGGGAGTCAATTTTGGGAGATCGGGTCACAAGATCCTTCACGCACAACCTCTTCTTTTTCATCTTAGGATCGTGTTGTCCATGTCTGGGTTTTATTTCTTGTATTTCATTTTTACCCAGCCATGAACTAGATTCATTTGGCTTGGGTTATTGAGTTTTATTGGTGTGTAGAGACGAATGAATGTTTTTGGTTTTTGATTCAATAAATTTTATTGTTTGTTCATTCTTGGATCTTATTTTTACCTTGAGGGAATTGGGAAAGGAACTCGAGAAGCAATTTTCTACTACAATTACAACGCCTTACTTCCACGTTTTGAAAGAATCAACAGAAGTTGTCGGTTCAAATGAGGTGGTTGTCGCGGTGAACTTTAGGGTCAACTTGGTTAAAGATTCGAAGATGATATGAATTAAATCATGTTGAGGATAGACGAGTCTACTTCTACCTATAAGGTCTGTTTTTGAACTTTGTTACGTGATGAATTCATATCACATAAATTATATATTAATATGAACATTTAAATATATATATAGTGGAATGAGTATATGCGTAACTTTTGAATTTTATCTTTATAACTAAAGTATATTACTACATTTGTGGCACTAATATTTTATTTTTTGAGAAGTGCAAATTTATAAAGACATCTGGATGTGGTGAACAATCTCTTCGAGGTCAATTCGATTAAGGATAAAGATAAATGATTGGACTCAAACACATGTATTCATCTCTGGGCCAGTAAAAGGTAAACAAGTTTTCTTGAGCTTTAAATATGAAATTAGATTAAATTTTTAATTAATCTAATTTGTTGGTTGTTGATTCATTATTGGCTATTGTAACCCCTAGACCCGACTATACATCACACCTAAATCTAGGAGGTCACATTAGGGTCACCGGAGTGACCCACATAAAAAAAATCAAATAGAGCATATTGTCAAACCATTTAAAATCATAAATCAAGTTCTGAATTAAAATACAATTTCATAAATCATTCAAACAATGAAACATAAACTATGATACAAGTTTCAGACTTAAATATGAAACAAGACGTGACATACATACCCCCTAATCACACAGGTACCGTACTCCGCAAGCAAAGCCGATGTTTAATTAGTGGAATCGGAGTATCATGACCCATAAATTGGGTATACTTGTAACGAACATCAGGAACCAAAGGTTGTGATTTTACTTCAGATAACAGGATCACTTGGGATCAAAATGGATAGACTTGATTTCCGACTAGGAAAGTTAGTCATGTATACATGGTACACACTAGATGGTCTAATTTATCACTCAGAGGTCCTTGATAATCACAGAAATGAGACACTTAACTATAGTCCTTTCTAGACTGATTTTAGAATCAAGAACCTTATTCAAAGGAATTCGATAGATATCGACTTCATCTAGGTATTCGAGAATTATACCTCAAGATCATTCAAATTTTCAATATATCATGATTATGCAGAAATTCAAATATATTAGGATAGATTTGGGGAATTCAGGTAGATCAGGATCAATCAAGATTTTGGATATATCAGGAAGGTTCTAGACAATTAGCTCATAAGGGCGTTTTGATCGTTTTAACTTTCGAGGATAATTTTGTAATTTATCCCAATAAGGGTAGCACAGTTACTTACAGTATCCAAGACTTCTAACGGCTTATCCATCCTTCAAGTCCACTAGAACTAAATAGTTCTCATTATCGCGGGCCGGTACTTACCAAGTACGCAGACATATGCATTTCACACGAAATTAATCCTTATAACCAGATGTACCTTTTAGAAGAACGGGTTACTATTACAATTAACAATGTACTTTATTCAAATAAATCGGACATGCCTTCATAAAGTATTCTTCCAATATTATATTAGTATTAGAAATGACCAACAAACATGGGTCGTGTATTACAACTTTTAGAGCCATTTCATTTGTTTGGCTTTATTGGTATTTCTTATTCCAAGTCTTGGAGGAGTTTTCAGTCATTTTAATATTCCAGGATATTTCAGACACTTCGATGGCTAAAGGTGTTTCAGTTATTTTGATCCTTTCGGTCCTTCCAACTATTTATTCATTTCATATTTCAAGGGTATATCCATCATTTTGGTTGTTTAGAAATTTGGTGTCTTGGGATATTTTAGTCATTTCAATCAATTTATTCTTTTCTTTCATTTTAATTTATTCAGACTTACGGAGAACTCCCAGAAAATTTATCCTCAAAGACTTATTCTAAATTCAGGAAAAATCTAAGTATATACATTCTCGGAGGTCTAAATCTTTTTGTCGTATATTTTCAAGTAAATCAAGGCATATGAATCAATTGTTTTATCAAATCAAGTGCAGATTCCCATATCGCTTTTATTATGTAACACCCCATTCCCGGTCTGGTCGAGAATCGAGTCGGAGTATGCTACCGATGAACTAAACGGTGGTCGGTACGTTAGTTTTATGAAATAATCGATGATATTAGGCCTAACATTCGAGAATAAACAATATAAAATTTCAGTTAATCTATTGTGAGTCTATGATTGCCACTTTAGGACCAAATTATAACATTTATAAGTTTTAGGGACTTAATCATAATTTTAGTATTTTAGTAGTCCTTTTTCTAAAATTAACCTTACAAATATGAAATTCAGCATACAAACAGTGAGCGTACAAGTTTTTATACTATTCGGATTTGTTTATCCATTCAATTAAGCCATGCATTAATTAGTGACCATACTGTAAACACTACAAACTAGGTTCTTCATCTCTTAACAGATTTAACTGTCACCGTACCGATTCCCTTATGGCCGTACCGTTAAGATTTAACCTAATTCTCAAATTCCAGATTCAATTTAATAGACCCGTATCGATGCGGTTGAGGGTCGTATCAGTATTAGTTCACCACGTTGACCCCGTATCGATACCATTTTTACACCTAAATTCCAGTATCCAAAATCCGTATCGATACGCCTAGGCCGTATCGATACACTCCTTATTGACCGTCGTTGACCTGACCAAATATGCAAGGCAGTATCGATACGCCCTACCTTGTAATGACAATTTTTTGCTGGTTTTTATTCAATTTAACCTATCAATCAGGGTTCAAATGCAATGAAATTTTACACACAATATTTCAATGATATAAACTACTTGCATGCCAAATTTTAAGACCATTCGAATCCGTTTACTACGATTTCACCTTTAAAGGCCTAATATGCACTTTTAGTCCTTTTTAAGCCATGTATAAAGTTCATTTAAAGCCTTATGCACTAACATACCACAAGCACAATATATACATATCAAAAGGGCCTTATAGGACTCTTCTAATTACTTTTCCACCCTACTAGGAGTTCATAGGTTCGATAAACATTAGTTCAAGCTTGCTTGTTACTTGTACAACGCAACAACTTCTCCGATCTTCGACGTTGAAATCTCTTAAAAATAACTATGCAATAGATCCATGGAAGCAATGCAATGATCATGTTCAATAACAATAAAACCATATTTCATCAATAACCCTTGGATCAATTCCAGATAGTGGATAAGCCACTTCCTACGCCTCGCCAAAACAATAAATGGTTTAGTCCCTCCGCCTTGCCAATATGACCAATACCACAATACATCCCTCCGCCTCGCCAAATCAATATAGGCCATAGCCCTAGGACCTTAATCCACCCGTACAATGAGCTCATGAATTCTATGGCATGCCAATTGTATCCACTGTCCTTCGAATCCAAGGTCCGGTGATGATATCAATAATTCATGTTCAATTTCAATAACCATATTCAATGTTCTTACCAATAAACAATATTCAAGTGTCTATGTTCAATGACAATATCAATAACAATGGCAATGACCAATGATCCCAATAGCATCATCAATGATTGATGTTTCCTTTACAATGTTTCGATAACAATAATGATGTTGACTTCAATGTTCAATGACAATGTCTATATCAATGGCTATATCAATGCTCTATATCAATGTCTCATATTTTCATGATTCAATGGCAATGGTGATGATAATGACAATAACAATACTCAATGGCAACAACGACATCTATGTCCGATGTTCAATAACAATGATGATGGCATTGACAATGCATAATACTCGATACGATAACTTACCAATGCTTGCCATAATGTCTTATAAGTGATTCGATGCAATAATCCTTAACAAATGAGTTAGCAATGACAATTATATTAATGATGAAGTCGGGAAAGGCACCTAGCCTAATCATGAGACTCTGACTACACTCACCTCGATATTTCGAAGCTTTCAAGGATCTCGGATAGAAATCCCCTTGTTCCTAGCTTTCGTTGGTGACGGTGGATGATCTTTACCAACTTCTTGAACCGTTAGCTAGGATTGTTTCGATAACAATAAACTGATCAAAACTAAGCTTTCTTCAACCTCAACAATGGAGGTGTGTGCTTGGAGGTGGAAGACAACAATAAGGTGAGGTTCTTGCTTGATGGAATATCGGGTAAGTTTTCTATCCCTTTTTTTCTTTTGTTCTATTTTAACAAAAGCTTAGGAGTTTTCCCTGTGATGAAGCAACTTCATCAGACCACTCCATGGTGAGTGATTTTAATTTGAGGAGAGTATAATCGTAAGGTTAATCCCTTAACTCTTGGCAGACTATACTTGTACCCATGAACTTCCAATTCTTACAATTTAGCCATTAAAAGGTTTCCTATCCTAATAAGGTCTTTAAACAATAGTTCGGCTCAATTAGAGTCCACTATCGATACAATGGACCTTATGGTCAATATCAATACAATATTTGGACATTTTTGATATAGTGTTTCTAATCACCGGAACCCAATTCCGACTAGGCCGGATTTTAGGGTGTTATAACTCTCCCCTTTAAGAAAAATTTGTCTTCGAATTTTTACCTGGATCGAAGAGATGAGGATATTGCTCCCGCATTGTCTCCTCTAACTCCCATGTTGCTTCCTTAGCGGTATGGCTCTTCCAGAGCACTTTAACCAGTGGAATGGCCTTGTTGCGAAGTCTTTTTACTTTGTTTGCAAGAATTTGAATCGGTTCTTCTTCATAGGATAAGTTTGATTTAATTTCCACAGATTTTGGCTCAATAATGTGTGAGGGATCAGAACAATACTTTCAAAGCATGGATACATGAAACACATCTTGGATTTTACTCATTTCTGAAGGTAACAATAAGCCATAGGGCCAACTTTTTCAGTAACTTCGAAAGGGCCGATGAATCGAGGACTCAGTTTTCCTTTCTTACCAAACCTCAGAACCTTCTTCCATGGTGAAACCTTGAGAAAGACTTTTTCACCAACTTCATATTAAATATCTCTACGCTTAAGATCAACATAGGCCTTCTGTTGGTCAAAGGCTGCTTTCAAACGGTCGTGGATAATGGCAACTTGTTCTTTAGTTTCTCGAAGTAAATCAGGGCCCAACATCTTGCCTTCACCGAGCTCATACCAGCATAAAGGAGTTTGACAACGCCTCTCATACAATACTTCATATGGTGCCATCTTAATGGAAGCTTGGTAGCTATTATTGTATGCAAATTCAATGAGGGTTAGGGATTTCTCCCACGATCTGCCAAAATCGATAATACATGCTCGTAGCATGTCTTTCAAGATATGTAAAGGAGGATTCAATAACGGCACATTTAATCAATGATTCATAGAAAAGATTTCCTGATGATTACCTATATTACCATTTCTGATTGGCCATCAGACTGAGGGTGAAAGACAGTACTAAAATTAACTCTGGTACCCAGAGCTCCTTGTAACGACTTTCATAACTGAGATGCAGATCGGGGATCTCGATCGGATATGATAGATTAAGGTAATCTAGGGAGTCGAATGACTTTCTTGATATACAAGTTAGCCAGTTTGGGAAGACCGTAGTCAATTCGGATCAGTAAGAAATGTGTTAACTTGGTTAAACGATCCACAATGACCCAAATAGCTTCGTGTTTAGTAGGAGTCAGAGGCAGACCACTGACAAAGTCTATAGTGATCTTCTCCCACTTCTATTGCGGAAAATCAATAGGTTGCAGTAATCCAGTAGGGACACGATGTTCAGCCTTAACACGCTGACACGTGATGCACTTTGACACGAACTCAATTATGGCTTGTTTCATGCTTGGCCACCAATAAAGCTCCCGTAGGTCCTTGTACATTTTCACTGACCCCAGGTGAATAGAGAAAGAGCTCGAATGAGTTTTCTTAAGGATATCAGTGTGAAGAGGTTCAGCATCAGGTACACATACTCAGTCGTGAAAATATAAGGGTCCTTCAGAATTTATTCTAAAATCAAGGTTATCTTGCAGCTTGAAAATGATAGTTTAAAGTTTAGGATCTTGTCTTTGCAATGCTTGAATCCTCAAAGTAATGGTAGAGTGAACTTGAAGTTCAGCTACATAGCAACGATGCTTTCTAAGACGAAAGTGAGCGTTGATAGCTTGAGAAGCTACAACACAAGAACTTATAATGAGTCGATGTACAAATTATTATATTAAACTTGAGGATCAAAAATAATACTTACCAGGCAGAGGTTTGCAACTAAGTGCATCAGCCCCAACATTTGCCTTGCCCGGATGGTAGTCAATTATAAGGTCATAATCCTTGAGGAGTTCTATCCATCTCCGTTGTCGAAGATTCAACTATTTTTGAGTTAAGAAGTATTTGAGACTTTTATGATCGGTGAAGGGGTAACATTTCTCCCCGTAGAGATAATGTCTCCAAATCTTCAACGCACATTTGCAGCCAATTCTAGATCATGAGTAGGATAATTCATCTCGTATGGCTTGAGTTGTCTCAATGTATATGCAATGACCTTGCCTTCTTGCATCAATACACATCCTAACCTGAGATGCAATACATCACTGTAAACTGTATAGTCCTTACTGACTCGGGTTGGATTAGAACTGGTGCATGAGTCAAAACTTGTTTCAATTGGTCGAAGCTCCTTTGTTGTTCTGGAGTCCAAACGAACGGAGCTTCCTTTCTCAATAACTTAGTCAGAAGGGCTGCTATCATAGAAAATCCCTTGACGAATCTCTTATAGTAGCCAGCAAGACCAAGGAAACTTCTTACTTCACCAATGTTCTTCAGTGGATGCCAATAAAGAATAGCTTGAATCTTCTTCGGGTCCACTTGGACGCCTCAGGCCGATACAATGTGCCCAAGGAAAGTAACTTCAATAAGCCAAAATTAACATTTTGAGAACTTGGCAAATAACTGCTTCCCATGGAGGTTTTGGAGCACAATGCGGAGGTGATCACGATGCTCTGTTGTATCCTTGGAATAGATTAGGATGTCATCAATGAACACCACCACAAATTTGTCGAGATAGGGTCTAAAAACCCGATTCATTAGGTCCATGAAAGCTGTCGGTGCATTGGTTAGCCCAAATGGCATCACTAAGAATTCGTAGTGATCATATCTCATACAAAAGGTAGTTTTAGGCACATCACATTCTTTAACTCTCATTTGATAATAGCCAGACCTTAAGTCGATCTTGGAAAACACAGTGGCATCCTTGAGCTGATCGAATAAGTCATCAATCCTTGGCAATGGGTATTTGTTCTTAATGGTCACCTTGTTCAACTATTGTTAATCATTACATAGTCATATAGAACCATCTTTCTTCTTCACAAAGAGAACCGGAGCTTCTCATGGAGAAGAAATAGGTCGAATGAAGTCTTTATCAAGCAAATCTTAAATCTGAGCCTTTAACTATTTCAGTTCGATGGCTGCCATTAGATAACGTGCAATGGATATTGAAGTAGTTCCAGGTTGCACGTCGATGCTAAATTCAACCTCACGAGTTAAGGGTAAACTCGGGAGTTCATCGGGAAAGACATCAGGAAACTCTCACACAGCATCAAAATTCAATAAATGTGGCCTATCCTTAGCTTCAATTATCAAGGCATACAAGGAAGGATTGTTTGAACTCATCAACACAATGCTCTCATTACCAAGGCCTCGAAGATACAATCTTCTTTTATTACAATCCACCAATGCTTGATGCTCACTAAACCAATCTAGACCCAGTATCACGTCAAACTCATCGATCGATAGAGCCAACTTGGCCACAAAAGGAATCCCTTGAATCACCATAGGGCAATTCTTACATACAAAGTTTATGGTGACACAATCACCAAGTGGATTAGTTACAGAGATCCTCGATGCTATAGGTTCACTAGTTATTCCATACTTCTTGACCAGTTTAGTACTTATAAAAGAATGAGTAGAGCCAGGGTCAATCAATGCATATAAAGAATATGAATACAGTTCAATGGTACCTGTAATGACATCAGGCTCATCTTCCTCCTCCCTGCTCCTCACATGATACATCTGAGCAGGAGTCTTAGATTCTTGCTTGCTCGGTGCCTTGTCAGACCCACTAGGTCTCCCTGTAGATCCTGATGAACCTTGTCTTGATCCATTGCCTCGAAAGGACTAAGTAGGGGATGTAGTACTTGCCGGTGAAGCCGGAGACTTGGTTGCACCCAAAGGACAATCACGAATGAAATGACCATGTTCTCCGCAATAGAAGCATGCTCTAGTCTGCTTGCGATAATGACCTGCTGGATGTCGTTTCTAGCAATAATTACAAACTGGATTCTGTGTATTTTAGTTAGAGCCTCCAATGCTTTCAACTGAGGCCGTCTTGGTAAAAAATTGGGTCACCGTTTGAGATTTCTTGATATTCCTAAAATAAGAAGGTTGGGAATACACAATTTGCTATGGGCCTTGATTCTTACTCTTTTTATTCCACCTCAGAGGTCGGGAATCATCCCTAACCCTCTTTTCGGTCCTGCTAGTTCCACCTGACCTCAAGGTCTTCTGTATAGCTTCAGTGGCCTTAACTCGGTTCACAAGATCTTGGAAATCGGTGATCCCCAAGGCAGTAAACATAGGGCGTAATTTATCATTGAGCCCAGCAATAAACATCATGCACTTGTCTTCTTTCTTCTTGATGTACTCTGCCTTATAACGGCAGTACTTGCAAAAATCATGAATGTACTACTCAATAGGTCGTCTGCCTTGCTTCAGGTGGAGAAAGGTATTGTGTCTTTCTACAAGATAATACTCGTTAATGTACTTCTTTCGGAATTCTTGAAGGAAGAACTCACAAGTGATTGATTGTTCAAGGACGATAAGAATTATGGTCTCCCACCACTGCAATGCTTCATCAGCTAGCAATGCAAGGGCGCACTCTAGCTTGTGCTCATCCGAGCACTGTAGTTGTTTGTTCAAGATTCTTAGCGTGTTGTCCAGCCAATACTCTGTAGTCTCGGGACTGTCGTCATTCAGTCCGATGAAAGTGTAGGCTCAGAGTGACACCAACTTATCAATAGGGGCTCGAGTATACTAGATAACTGGTGGGTTCAGTTGCACCACCGTCTTGGCCCTCATAGATGCCATGAATTTTTGAAGATGTCAGCCATGTTTCGATAACATTCTGCATGTGCATCAGGCATTATTGGCTCGGCATGTTGAGGTGGAGGATTAGGTGGGTTCGATAGATCCCCTCCCCTTACTTCCTTGCCATGAGTCGAGGAGCCGGTGGCATGCTCGTGAATGTGAGCCTCGTTCGTCTCAGACATATCGATGACATAAAAGAGATCGGATTAGTCGACAAGTCACAATATACTCAATGTGCAACTCCAAGGTGGCAAAGTAACACAATAACAATGTGATAAGCTTCGGTTTAGTCCTATAATCGACTAAACTTTAGCTCTGATACCAAAAATGTAACACCCCATTTCCGGCCTGGTTGAGAACCGGGTCGGAGTATGTTACCGATGAACTAAACGGTGGTCGGTATGTTAGTTCTATGAAATAATCGATGATATTAGGCCTAAAATTCGAGAATAAGCAATATAAAATTTCAATTAATCTATTGCGAGTCTATGATTGCCCCTTTAGGACCAAATTATAACATTTACAAGTTTTAGGGACTTAATTGTAATTTCAGTATTTTAGTGGTACTTTTCTGAAATTAGCCTTACCAAAATGAAATGCATCATACAAACAATGAGCGTACAAGTTTTTATACTATTCGGAGTTTGTTTGCTCATTCAATTAAGCCATGCATTAATCAGTGACCATATTGTAAACACTACAAACTGGGTTCTTCATCTCTTAACAGATTTAACTGTCACCGTACTAATACCCTTATGGCCGTACCGGTACAATTTAACCTAATTCCCAAATTCCAGATTCAATTTAATAGACTCGTATCGATACGGTTAAGGGTCCAACCGGTACTGGTTGACCGCATTGACCATGTATTAATACTTTTTGACCCCGTATCGATACCATTTTTTACACCCAAATTCCATTAGCCAAAATCCGTACCGATACGCCTAGGCCGTGTCGATACACCCCTTGTTGAACATCGTTAACTTGACCAAATGTGCAAGGCAATATCGATACACCATCAAACGTATCGATACGACATGCCTTGTAATGACAAATTTTTTCTTGTTTTTATTCGATTTAACCTATCAATCAGGGTTCAAATGCAATGAAATTTTACGCACAATATTTCAATGCTATAAACTACTTGCATTCCAAATTTTAAGACCATTCGAATCTGTTTACTATGATTTCACCTTTAAGGGTCTAATATGCATTTTTTGTCCATTTTAAGCCAAGTATAAAGTTCATTTAAAGCCTTATGCACTAACATACCACAAGCACAATATATACATATCAAAAGGGCCTTATATGACTCTTCTAAGTACTTTGCCACCCTACTAGGAGTTCATAGGTTCGACATACATTACTTCAAGCTTACTTGTTACTTATACAATGCGACAACTTCTCTGATCTCCGACGTTGAAATCTCTTAAAAATAACTATGCAATAGATCCATGGAAGGAATGCAATGATCATGTCCAGTAACAATAAAACCATATTTCATCAATAACCCTTGGATCGATTCCGGATAGCGGATACGCGAATTCCTACTCCTCACCAAAATAATGAATGGTCTAGTCCCTCCGCCTCGCCAATATGACCAATACCACAACACATCCATATGCCTTACCAAATCAATATAGGTCGTAGCCCTAGGACCTTATTCCACCCGTACACTGAGCTCATGAATTCTATGGCATGCCAATTGTATCCAATGTCCTTCGAATCTAAGGTCTGGTGACGATGTCAATAATTCATGTTCAATTTCAATAACCATATTCAATGTTCTTACCAATAAACAATATTCTGGTGTCTATGTTCAATGACAATATCAATAAAAATGGCAATGTCCAATGATATCATCAATGATTGATGTTTCATTTACAATGTTTCGATAACAATAATGATGTTGACTTCAATGTTCAATGACAATCTCTATATCAATGGCTATATCAATGCTCTATATCAATGTCTCATACTTTCATGATTCAATGGAAATGGCGATGATAATGGCAATAACAATACTCAATGACAACAACGACATCTATGTTTGATGTTCAATAACAATGATGATGGCATTGACAAAGCGCAATACTCGATACGGTAACTTACCAATGCTTACCATAATGTCCAATAAGTGATTCAATGCAATAATCCTTAACAACGGGGTTAGCAATGACAATTTTATTAATGATGAAGTCGGGAAAGGCACCTAGCTTAATCCCGAGACTCCGACTACACTCACCTCGATATTCTGAAGCTTTCAAAGCTCTCGGATAGAAATCCCCTTATTCCTAGCTTTCGTTGGTGACGGTGGATGATCTCTACCAACTTCTTGAACCGTGAGCTAGGATCATTTCGATAACAATAAACCTATCAAAACTAAGCTTTCTTCAACCTCAACAATGGAGGTGTGTGCTTGGAGGTGGAAGACAACAATAAGGTGAGGTGCTTGCTTGATGGAATATCGGGTAAGTTTTCTATCCCTTTTTTTTCTTTTTCTATTTTAACAAAAGCTTTAGGAGTTTTCCCTATGATGAAGCAATTTCATCAGATCACTCCACGGTGAGTGATTTTAATTTGAGGAGGGGCTAATCGCAAGGTTAGTCCCTCAACTCTTGGCAGACTATACTTGTACCCCCGAACTTCCAATTCTTACAATTTAGCCATTAAAAGGTTTCCTATAACCCCAATAAGGTCTTTAAACAATAATTCGGCTCAATTAGAGTATACTATCGATACAATTGACGTTGTGGTCAATATCAATACAATATTTAGACATTTTCGATACAGGGTTTCTGATCACCGGAACCCAATTTTGACTAGGCCAAATTTTGGGGTGTTATATATTATAAGGGGTATTTTAGTCATTCTTGCACCTCAATGGCATTTACATTATTTCTTAACTTATCATTTCAGAAATTAAATCATTAACAAGCATAGCCATATTTAAAGTATAAAAGTCTTATCAATTATTCTTGGATCTCAGAATTCATACAGGTCACTCATCTTCCTAACTGAGCATTTCAGTCTTAACTCGTTTACTATCATTTTCTGAAATCAATTAGACATTAATAGAATTAACCATATGCTTAAACATGATCATGCAAGTATTTACTAGATATCAATATATTTCATAAAGCATACATGAGGTAGTAATGTATTACCTCGACTCCAAGCACGTTTCTCTTAACTAAATAATTAATTGCATATACAAGTTCAGGTTCAAGGTCAAATTCGAAGGATTTCATGCTAGAATTTTGCAAAACGGGCTTCAAAAATAAACTCAAGACGTCGAAAATCATAACATATGGGTTTTTAGAAAATTTGACTTTTTGGTCAAAGTCGACGCTAACGTCACCGGTTAATGCTGACATCATCGGTCAACAGGTCACGAGTTAGGTCAACTCATCAAAGTCAATTGAGTTGACTCAAATGACTTGTCTCAGCTGGATTGACTCGGTCAGGTTGGGTCAGACGGGTTTGAACTCGGGTCAGGTCAAACTCGAGTCGAATTGAGCTCAGACTGGTTCGGGTTATTGGGCTTACATAATACTGAATCTAACCCAAAGGCCACTGGGCTCGAAAACAGGCTGGTCCAATAAAAAATATATGTCGGTTCTTGGGTTATGCTTCAGGCCAACCTACTATAACTGGTTCAAGAATGAACCGGCTCGGTTCAGGAGACTATAACGATTTAGCCTGAGAGGTGCCATCGTGGTGGTCGAAAATCGCCCCATGATGGTGCGTGTATGCCACGTGCAAACTTAACGGCCGAAAAACACTATGAAACGACGGTAGATGACGCGAAGTGCTTGAATACATGGCGGTAAAAAAATACTGGAAATCGTTCGAAACCACATCGGGAAAGCAAACCACCTGACGGCAGGGCAAGTGGAGGGTTGGGCCTTGATCACCACGGCACAGGGAGTTCAGATCTAGCGGTTGTGTCTCACACGAATGACGGAGGCGGTCGAAAATAGCAAAAAACAGAGGGCAACTAGACCTCTCGCCAAACCTTTAAGTTGCCATTCACGTCGGACGACGATGTTATGGCGCGAGTGGCCGCTAGGATTTTGGTTGGGGTGAAGCGGTGGCTCGAATGGCAAAAACGGTGCATGCCACGGCTGGGCAGTGACAAAGATCTGGGTGGTGAATAGTGAAGGTTAGGGGAAAACGTTGGGAAATTCTGGAAACCTTTCCCCCTCTATCGACAGAAACCAAAATGACATTCATAATTGGGGGTAGATTGGACTTATTCTATTTTAGATATAACCCAAAAGATTTTTTTTTTCAAATAAGCATCGTAAAAGGTTCTGTTAAACCTGATGACTTAGCTCAAATGGCTAAGTTAACATAACCGCGTGCCATGGTGCATGTTAAAACCCCACAGTAGCACTTGTCCATTTTTTTTTGTTTCAATTGCTTTTCTTTTCCTTTTCCTTTAATTTTTTTATTAACACTATTACAATATTATGGGTGTTACAGGCTTTAATTCAATTTTAATCACTAAACTTTTAAAAGTTTATTTTTCATTAAAAAATATCTCAATGTTTTCTCTTTCATTTCCATTCTCTGATTTTTCTTTTTTCCAAAACCTTAAAATGAATTCTTTATTTTCTCTAAAAATCCCGATCTTTGATGCTCACTACTACTGCTTATCAGTGCCTGTCTCTTCTTCGATCGTCATTGGCACCATGACACTTTTTTTCGTACCATTTCTTTTATTATTTAATTTTTTTGGAAAAAAAATCTTAATAAATTCGTATAATAATACATTTGATTCTTATTATTTATATATTTAACCTAATACTCGAATGATTTAAAGAAACCAGTAATCACCTCTGAAATCAATCCCATTTTTTAAAGATTCAAACTACCCGCTAAAACGAAACGTCGGTCACTACTTGGCCATTGACCCATCTTTATATTCTGTCGATTAACGGAAGCAGTTAGTTTCTCTATAAATGATAAATCTCACTCTCAACCGCATTTCCCGCCACAAAATTCATTATTTCAACACATCGAAAACATTTGATGTTTTATAATTTAAATGTTCCTTTGGTTTTTAAGCGTTTAGGTTAGGTTAATCTGATTGATATTAAGAATTACTATGCAACACTTTGAGATTATCAATTAGTGGAAATTCCAATATGTTTATGGAGAATGAAACTCTCTATGAGATCTGGCTTTCGTAGCCTCAAATTCATCGCTACAGCTTGTATGTGGTTTTGGTTTACTCCTTTTTTGATTTGTTCTTCTTCTACTCTAACCGTTCAAATTTTGAGTATAGTTGATTGCTTTCAAATGATATATTCAAAAACGGTAAATCAGATTCTTTCTATTTATTTTGTTTTAAGGTATGTGTCAACTAAGTAGGCCACCGAAAAGTCAGACGATTTCTACCATTAAGAAATAAGGACATAAATGATCTATACCTTTATGATGCTCCTTTCTATGCTCATTATTAAAAAATTAAATTTTAAGTCCTAATCATAAATTTTAAATCTTAACCCATGAAACCCAAACCCTAAAAATACACTCTACTCATAATTCTCTAAGCTCTAACCTTAATCCTAATTATTTTTAGTGTGTGGCATAAAAATAGTTAGTGAAAAAAGCAAATGATTTTTATTCAAGAAATAACACGACATTATTTACTAGAGTATTTATTTGAATCAGGTCATAGGCTTATTGCCATCTGAAATATGAACAGAAAAAATCTAATATAGAATTATCCAACCACTATTAAATACCAATTAAATTTCAATGAATACAAGTACTTGTGTCTCTACCCATACAAAAGAACGTAGAAAACATTACGCCCTTGGAGTTCGATTAAGAACGGAGAAGTTGAACCTTGAGTTTGGGATATCCCAATAAAGTCCGATTTCATCATTAAGCTTAAGATCTCTCCTGCTCACAAAGTTTGGAATCCATTTCTGGATGAAGACGTAGGCTCCATTCTTCCATCTCTTGAATATCATGCCATAATCATTGTTTGTGTCGCAGTCGAAAATCGAAACCTCCAACCCTGTCTCTGTATGAATCTGATCTTTCCATTCATCGCCCCAGTGTGGCAATATATCAGATTCCACCAATTGCTTTGGCAAAAGCAGCCTCGACATGTCGCTGACATCGCTCTTGCTAAGCTTCTTCTTGATGCACCATGGATCATGGTCCTGTCCAACCCTCACCTCAGGTTCTGCTTCAACTAATCTCCTTCTCTTGTTTCTGTTGTTGGAAAGATTTGGACTCTCCATCCTTTTTCTCTTCTTGTTGGATGTAAACCCATAATTTAGAGACAAAGTAAGCCCTCCGTCAAAATATTTCTTTAGGCCGCCGTTGTTTTTCCGATTATGGCGCTTGCTAGATTCGCCGACTTCTATCCCCAAATTTTTATCCAGGGCAAGACATAATTCCAACGAAATATCACTCGCTTCCGGCGACAAAGGTCCGCTGCTCTTCTCCATGCACACCATATCACGTACATCCATGTCTCTTGTATATTCATCACTGCTTTCTTTGTACTGAATTAGTGGTTTCTCCTCATCGGTTTTGGCAGCTTCGGTGGAAATACAACCACATGAAAGAGACAAGTTTAACGAGATTCCGGCATCAGTACCGGCGTTGTTCGATTCCGACGGAAAGGCTCCGCTGCTCTTCTCCATAGATTCTGATTTCTTGGCTTGTTTCACCTTATCAGTGGCTGCAGGAGATGTCGTACAACCGAGTGAAAGAGACAAGTCCAAGGAAACTTGGCTCTCTTTACGATCTGGGTTTCCTTCTTTTGCCCTAATGTCGCCGCCGTCGTCCATGAAATTGAAAAAGATGAATTGCCTGTCCTGCATTGCTGAATCAGTTGAGCTCCGACTGATGGATTTTGTTTGCTTCAGGTTTAACCCTAAAACCCTTCTCAAGCGTATCTGTGTTTCAATCTTATTAGGGTTTATATAGTTTGATGATTTAAATCTTTTTCCTCAAGTAATACTTCTTAAGGTCGGTTTTCTAAACCGAATTATAATAAAAAGCCAACGGCTAATAATGCTTAAGTATGAAATATGTTAATGAGGTTTTGGAAAAGTAGGTAAAGGCTAATACCTAAATCCTTAAGTATTCATATACATGTTTATTATGTGTAAATATACGAATGGGTAAATCTTTATTTTGTATTTTGATTTAATTCACATTATGTGTGGATCTTTGCTATAGTCATTTTAGTATAAGTTCAAATATATTTAAATATAAATCTACTATTCTAGCTGTTTGTATTATGTAATAGTCAATTTTAGGAATAAAAATTTCTTTTCCTCTTCTCGACGCTCCTCTCTATGCCACAACACTAAAAAATTAAATTTTAAATCCTAAACCCTAAACTCTTAAAAATACACCATAACTCTGATTCTCTAAATCCTAACCCTAAACTTCAAACCTATTTTTGTAGTGTGAGGCATAAATAGAGACGGTAGAAGTTTTCTACTCTAATTTTAGTTATAGTTATACAAGTGTATTTGTTATACTCGTAAAGTCTTTGTGTATTGTATTGAGCATTTACTATAGTTATATGAATGTATTATTCGATATTTTAAGGGAAAAACACACCATAAATGAAATACCAATATAACAAAATAATTAAAACATGACATAATGTAAATATACGCATGTCGGTTCGTTGCTTGTTTGCGTCCGATGTTATATCATCATGTGTACTCTTTTCTTCCATTTAGATTTAGGGGGGTTTAATAAAAATCGTACATTATTGAGCAAAAAAATAATAAGTTGAAACTGCATTAAAACGTAAAATAATATGAATTTATGTATATAAAAAAATTTGAAACGAATTACAACTATGTAAAAAGTTTTATAAGTTTATAATTTTCTCTAAAGTGAATCACTCGTGATGAATTCATATACGATACTAACACAAATGTATCACTTATAAATTGAGTTAATGTAATAAACAATGTAAAATTTGAGATGAATTTAGTTTAAAA
The DNA here is from genome assembly GCA_019671005.1 of Hibiscus mutabilis. Taxonomy (NCBI): domain Eukaryota; kingdom Viridiplantae; phylum Streptophyta; class Magnoliopsida; order Malvales; family Malvaceae; genus Hibiscus; species Hibiscus mutabilis. Next base: position 34,856 of record JAGYYJ010000857.1, on the reverse strand, counting down.
CATGCAATATAATAAAGATCATTAAAACACATGCAATATATTATAATAGTATAAGGATAAATATCGTAATTACACATGAACTTTCATTAAATGTGCAATGTGGTACATAGATTTTGATTTTGTGCACTTATATACATAAAGTCAATGTCAATGGCAACAAGTACATCATCTGCTTCTTGGGTGTGGCAGCTGAGCTTGACATGGATTGGGCATTGTGTACAGTACTGGCTAGGAGTTATTATGTGAGAGATGGTGTCGTTGGGTTAAACGAGTACTACAGAGTCATGGACTATAACTGGTGTGGATTCAGAAATTCGAGCTTCATACAAAGAATTTCAGTTCTCCAGTCTCTTTTTCGAGATAAGCCAACGCCAACATATACTACTTTCTTTTTTATCCAACATTGATGTCAACTGAAAACTTGTTCTGCAATGCCATATATAGGTCCAGGTCTATCAGAAACCAAACCGCACAAAGTGATCTTCCATCCATTAACGGGACTTTGTATCACAAGGAAATCATTGCTCCACCCATTGCGGTTAGGTCCCCGCACCGACGCCTACCCTTGGAGTTACTCGCCCGAGAAGACTTTAGTAGAAAAAGGAACTCGTTTCTGCTTACAAACCGATGCATCCGAGACATCGGTGAAACATAGTATCTTCTCAGCGACTAGAATTCGAAATGGGAAATGATATCTGATTCCAAGATGCATCTCTCGACGAAGCTCAGAGATGGTAAATTCATTTGCCTCGACGTTGCGTTGGACAACACCATCATCACAAACGATTGCAAATGCATAAGTAAAGACAACACATGTGACCTTCGAGTCAATGGTTTAAACCGGTGGACAACACAAGAGTGGAACAATCTTTGTTGCAAAGCTTACCCGGAAAGGGTTTGGTTGGGTGAGCTAATGGGCAAAGGATACATGCCACTGAACCTACAGTTCAAGGCATTTGTTAAGGCAGCTCCTCCATCTTTATCAAGCATTTGGTTTTAGATTTTATATTTAGTTTGAAATGTATAGGAATTAAAAGAGATTAGGTTGGTGGTGGTTACACCCCAAGAATTTTTTAGTTCTTTAAGTTATTAATCTTTTGAATTTAGGCCTTGTTTGGCAATTAGCGAATAGTTGATATCTGATAGCGGATTACATTAGCTAATAGCTGATTGCATTAGTCGATTTGACTAGTGATTGCATTAGCTGATTGTATGAAAGTGTTTGGTAAAATTAACTAATAGCTAATAGTTGTCTGATATTTAAACAAGCAAAATGACATTTAAGGACATGATTATATTCGATACTTGTTTGAATAGTTTATTAGTTATCAATATTTTGTATATATTAATATTAATTAGATTATGAAAAATATTTTTAATATAACATTATTAGGCTGTGTGAAACTAATTTTACACAAGCATGTAAATTTACACTATAAAAATCCAAATCCTAAATTCCTAACCCTAAAAAATTAAACATGACATAATATGAATATACGAATATGATAGTTTTGATATTTGACAACAAATATTATGATATATAGACATCATCAAGAACAAGTTGAAACTGCATTAAAACATAAAATAATATGAATTTATGTATATGATTTTTTTTAAATGAATTAAACTATGTAAAAATTTATATAAGTTTATAATCTTCTATAAAGTGAATCACTCGTGATGAATTCATATATGATACTATACAAATATATCACAAATAAATTGAATTAATGTAATAAACATTGCAAAATGTGAGATGAATTGGGTTTATAGCATGCAATATATTTATAATAGCATATGGATAAATATCGTGAACTTTTTTAACAAGCATTAAATTTACAATGTGACACATCAACTTTGATTTTGGGCAAACAATATACATAAAAATTCTAAAACTAATCTTAAATTTTAAACCCTCAACCTAAACCCCAAAACTACAAAAAAACTAAAACTCTAAATCCTAAAAAAAAATACGTTTTTTATATTATATATATATTATATAAAAACAAACATTTTATCCAATATGAAAATAAACAAATTTATGTATTTTCAAAAATTTCTAAAATGTATATAAAGTTGAAAAAATAAATTTTTTTTTGTATAATTTAAAGAAAACTGGAAAATTAAAAAGATCCAGGTCTTCCGAATCGAAGGAGCCAAGCTCATTGTTTCTGTTTCAAAAAAAAAAAAAAACATTTATCATATTGCACATTTAACTAAAACTTATTATTTTCTTTTCATTTTCTTACTTTTGCCTAATAAATAGAGAGTTTAAATTCATTATTTCAACACACCGAAAACATTTGATGTTTTATAATTTAAAGGTTCCTTTGGTTTTTAAGCGTTTAGGTTCAGTTAATCTGATTGATATTAGGAATTACTATGCAACACTTTGAGATTATCAATTAGTGGAAATTCCAATATGTTTCTGGAGAATGAAACTCTTTATGAGATCTGGCTTTCGTACCCTCAAATTCATTGCTACAGCTTGTACGTGTTTTTGGTTTACTCCTTTTTGATTTGTTCTTCTTCTACTATAACCGTTCAAATTTTGAGTTTAGTTGATTGCTTTCAAATGATATATTCAAAAACGGTAAATCAGATTCTTTCTATTTATTTTGTTTTAAGGTATGTGTCAACTAAGTAGGCCACCGAAAAGTCAGACGATTTCTACCATTAAGAAATAAGGACATAAATTATCTATACCTTTTCGATGCTCCTTTCTATGCTCAATATTAAAAAATTAAATTTTAAGCCCTAATCATAAATTTTAAATCTTAACCCATAAAACCCAAACCCTAAAAATACACTCTATTTATAATTCTCTAAACTCTAACCTTAATCCTAATTTATTTTAGTGTGTGGCATAAAAATAATTAGTGAAAAAAGCAAATGATTTTTATTCAAGAAATAACACGACATTATTTACTAGAGTATTTATTTGAATCAAGTCATAGGCTTATTGCCATCTGAAATATGAACAGAAAAAATCTAATATAGAATTATCCAACCACTATTAAATACCAATTAAATTTCAATGAATACAAGTACTTGTGTCTCTACCCATACAAAAGAACGTAGAAAACATTACGCCCTTGGAGTTCGATTAAGAACGGAGAAGTTGAACCTTGAGTTTGGGATATCCCAATAAAGTCCGATTTCATCATTAAGCTTAAGATCTCTCCTGCTCACAAAGTTTGGAATCCATTTCTGGATGAAGACGTAGGCTCCATTCTTCCATCTCTTGAATATCATTGTTTGTGTCGCAGTCGAAAATCAAAACCTCCAACCCTGTCTCTGTATGAATCTGATCTTTCCATTCATCGCCCCAGTGTGGCAATATATCAGATTCCACCAATTGCTTTGGCAAAAGCAGCCTCGACATGTCGCTGACATCGCTCTTGCTAAGCTTCTTCTTGATGCACCATGGATCATGGTCCTGTCCAACCCTCACCTCAGGTTCTGCTTCAACTAATCTCCTTCTCTTGTTTCTGTTGTTGGAAAGATTTGGACTCTCCATCCTTTTTCTCTTCTTGTTGGATGTAAACCCATAATTTAGAGACAAAGTAAGCCCTCCGTCAAAATATTTCTTTAGGCCGCCGTTGTTTTTCCGATTATGGCGCTTGCTAGATTCGCCGACTTCTATCCCCAAATTTTTATCCAGGGCAAGACATAATTCCAACGAAATATCACTCGCTTCCGGCAACAAAGGCTCCATGCACACCATATCACGTACATCCATGTCTCTTGTATATTCATCACTGCTTTCTTTGTACTGAATTAGTGGTTTCTCCTCATCGGTTTTGGCAGCTTCGGTGGAAATACAACCACATGAAAGAGACAAGTTTAACGAGATTCCGGCATCAGTACCGGCGTTGTTCGATTCCGACGGAAAGGCTCCGCTGCTCTTCTCCATAGATTCTGATTTCTTGGCTTGTTTCACCTTATCAGTGGCTGCAGGAGATGTCGTACAACCGAGTGAAAGAGACAAGTCCAAGGAAACTTGGCTCTCTTTACGATCTGGGTTTCCTTCTTTTGCCCTAATGTCGCCGCCGTCGTCCATGAAATTGAAAAAGATGAATTGCCTGTCCTGCATTGCTGAATCAGTTGAGCTCCGACTGATGGATTTTGTTTGCTTCAGGTTTAACCCTAAAACCCTTCTCAAGCGTATCTGTGTTTCAATCTTATTAGGGTTTATATAGTTTGATGATTTAAATCTTTTTCCTCAAGTAATACTTCTTAAGGTCGGTTTTCTAAACCGAATTATAATAAAAAGCCAACGGCTAATAATGCTTAAGTATGAAATATGTTAATGAGGTTTTGGAAAAGTAGGTAAAGGCTAATACCTAAATCCTTAAGTATTCATATACATGTTTATTATGTGTAAATATACGAATGGGTAAATCTTTATTTTGTATTTTGATTTAATTCACATTATGTGTGGATCTTTGCTATAGTCATTTTAAATCCCAAACCCTAAACTCTTAAAAATACACCATACCTCTGATTCTCTAAATCCTAACCCTAAACTTCAAACCTATTTTTGTAGTGTGAGGCATAAATAGAGACAGTAGAAGTTTTCTACTCTAATTTTAGTTATAGTTATACAAGTGTATTTGTTATACTTGTAAAGTCTTTGTGTATTGTATTGAGCATTTACTATAGTTATATGAATGTATTATTCAAAATTTTAAGGGAAAATACACCATAAATGAAATACCAATATAACAAAATAATTAAAACATGACATAATGTAAATATACGCATGTCGGTTCGTTGCTTGTTTGCGTCTGATGTTATATCATCACGTGTACTCTTTTCTTACGTTTAGATTTAGGGGGGTTTAATGAGACACATGGTGTAGTGTGATATAAAATTTATGTATATAAAATTTTTCGAAAAGAATTACAACAATGTAAAAAGTTATATAAGTTTATAATTTTCTCTAAAGTGAACCACTCGTGATGAATTCATATACGACACTAACACAAATGTATAACTTATAAATTGAGTTAATGTAATAAACAATGTAAAATTTGAGATGAATTTAGTTTAAAACATGCAATATAATAAAGATCATTAAAACGCATGCAATATATTTATAATAGTATAAGGATAAATATCGTAATTACACATGAACTTTCATTAAATGTGCAATGTGGTACATAAATTTTGATTTTGTGCACTTATATACATAAAGTCAATGTGAATGGCAACAAGTACATCATCTACTTCTTGGGTGTGGCAGCTGAGCTTGACTTGGATTGGGCATTGTGGACAGTACTGGCTGGGAGCTATTATGTGAGAGATGGTGTCGTTGGGTTAAACGCGTACTAAAGAGTCATGGACTGTAACTGGCGTGGAGTCAGAAATTCGAGCTTCATACAAAGAATTTCAGTTCTCCAACCTCTTTTTCAGGATAAGCCAATGCCAACATATACTACTTTCTTTTTTATCCAACATTGATGTCAACTGAAAACTTGTTCCGCAATGCCATATGCAGGTCCAGGTCTATCAGAATGGCCCCTCTATGGATGAAAACTGTTACTTAACTGACGATAAACAACTTGAAATGACTTAGCAGAATGACACGTCAGAAGAAAAAAATATTTTATATTTATACAATTTTATAAAATTATTTTTTGATTGATGTATCATTCTGTAAAGTTAGTATATTTGCTTATATGACATTGTTATCGTGACAAGTACTGTCATGTAGGCTTTTATATCATTTCAAGCCATTTACCGTTGGTTGACTAATAGTTTTCATCCGCAGAGGGACCATTTTGACCTAAAATGAAACGTTGAGGGCTAAATTGCCTTAAAAGAAATATTATAGCCAAAATAATAATTCAGTCAAACGTCAGACGCATTTTTTGTATTATGCCCATTTTTAAAAATTCAAACTACCCGCTAAAACGAAACGTCGGTCCCTACTCGGCCATTGACCCATCTCTATATTCTGTCCACTAACGAAAACTGTTAGCTTCTCTATAAACAATAAATCTCACTCTCAACCGCATTTCCTGCCCATTTTTTCTCGAGAAAGTGAGAGAAATTCCTCCATATTTAAGGTAGCCAATGTGATAATCAATCAGAGTCGAGTTCCGGAAGTCATTTGTGCTGAAACAGGTTGAGTCGAAGCTCCAACTGAAAGCGAATCAAGTAAATTTGCATTTCCTTTTGCTTTTATAATTTAAAGGAGAAACTGGAATCTGGAATCTTGTGATGGATAGCGTAAGATCCAGGTCTTCCGAATCGAAGGAGCCAAGCTCATTGATTCTGTTTCTCCACGTCTTCAGAAAAGAAACCGAGAACTGTGATTGCTTGATCAGGTAAATTTGCATTTCCTTTTGCTTTTATAATCTAAAGGTTCCTTTGGTTTTAAGCGTTTAGGTTCAGCTAATCTTAAATAGGGATTGATATTAAGCATTACACTGAAACTCTATGAGATTTGTTCTTCTTCTACAGTTCTACTCTAACTGTTAAAATTCTGAGTTTGGTTGATTGCTTTCCGATGATATATTGAGAACTGTAAATCAGATTCTTACTATTTATTTTTATTTTAAGGTATCATCTGTCAACTAAGTAGTTCACGTTATTAACTATATCGAGTATTAGTTATTAGAATCATTTCATTGCCATCTAAAATATGAACAGAAAAATCTAATATAGAATTATCCAACCACGAAACTTAAAAGTTGAACAAAAAGTTAATGCCAATACATAGCTGAATACAACTACTTGTTTCCCTAACCATACAAAAGAACTTGAATAACATTACTCCCTTGGAGCTCGATTAAGAACGGAAAAATTGAACCGGGTGTTACCAATATCCCAGTAAAGTCCGATTTCATCATTAAGCTTAAGAGCTCTCCTCTTCACAAAGTGAGGAATCCATTTCTTGATCAAGACGTGTGCTCCATTCTTCCATTTCTTGAAAACCATGGCATATTCCTTGCTTGTATCGCAGTCGAAAACCGAAACCTGCAACCCTGTCTCTGTATGAATCTGTGTAAGTCTGGCGGTGTCCCTGTGTGGCGAGATATAAGATTCCACCAATTCCGACGGCAAAAGCAGCCTCGACATGTCGCTGAGATCGCTCTTGCTAAGCTTCTTCTTGATGCACCATGGACCTGTCCAACCCTCACCTCATGTTCTGCTTCTCTTAATCTCCTCTTGTTTCTGTTGGCGGAAAGGTTTGTACTTGTTGGATAATGCAAATAAATAATCTTATTTATTTTAAATAAAATTTTATTTTTATATATAGTAAATATTATATGTGCGGTTGAAATTTTTACGATAACCGATTCTTCTAATATTTACTAATTTATCCCTATTTTTGCCTAATAAATAGAGAGTTTAAATTCATTATTTCAACACACCGAAAACATTTGATCTTTCATGTTTTCTTCGAAGAGTGCAACACCAAGCAAGTTCCATTTTTCACTTCGGGTTTACAATGTTTAGAAGACTGTGTTAATCTTGGGGGCAACGTCCATTATTGTGATTATACCATATGGGCTAGTAATCAATTTATTTTATGCATTTTATTCATTTATTTAATTTTGTCAGTCATTACTAATATGTTTGTTTTCTAGCAGTAGTTTTTCTTACAATTTAGAAGCATTTTTTCTACTGCAGTTACAACGCCTTACTTCCACATTTTTGAAAGAATCAACAGAAGTTGTCGGTTCAAATGAGGTGGTTGTCGCGGTGAACTTTGGGGTCACTTTGGTTAAAGATTCGAAGAGGATATGAATTAAATCATGTCGAGGATAAACGAGTCTACATCTACCTATAAGGTCTATTTTTGAACTTTGTTACGTGATTAATTCATATCACATAAATTATATATTGATATGAGCATTTAAATATATATATATATATATATATTTAGTGGAATGAGTATATGCGTAACTTTTGAATTTTATCTTTATAACTAAAGTATATTACTACATTTGCGGCACTAATATTTTTATTTTTTGAGAAGTGCAAATTTATAAAGACATCAAGATGTGGTGAATAATCTTTTCGAGGTCAATCCGATTGAGGATAAAGATGTATGATCGGACTCAAACACGTGTATTCATCTCTAGGCCAGTAAAAGGTAAACAAGTTTTCTTGAGCTTTAAATATGAAATTAGATTAAATTTTTAATTAATCTAATTTGTTGGTTGTTGATTCATTATTTGGCTATTGTAACCCTTAGACCCGGCTATACGTCACACCTAAATCTAAGAGGTCACATTAGGGTCACTGGAGCGACCCACATAAAAAAATTCAAATAGAAAAAATTGTCAAACCATTTAAAATCATAAATCAAGTTCTAAATTAAAATACAATTTCAGAAATTATTTAGACAATGAAACATAAACTATAATACAAGTTTCAGACTCAAATATGAAACAAGACGTGACATACATACCCCATAATCACACAGGAATTGTACTATGCAAGCAAAGTCGAAGAAACTCCCATACTGACGTTGATAACTGCAACATGATTGATCTTTTAACCTGTGATGGTAAAAACAACGTGAGCTTCGAAAAGCTCGGTAATACAGAACTACCAAGAGATTCTAAAAGCACAAGCAGGTAAATGGAAAGCTTAACAATGTTATGATGTATTGGGCAACAACAAGCTCAAATTACGATTTGATATTTCAGTAAAACGTTATATCAAAAGGTAACAGAGTTGTTCTTTATTTGACCACACGAGTATTAAGAGATGAGTCTATCGCCGGAGATTCAAAAGAGATCTAGGTACATAAGTTGAATTAGGGAGTTTAGTTGTTTCATTAAGCGCAGATTAGAAGCATACAGAGAGTTTCAGAATTTAGTGAATTAATTTAGTAGGGTAGAATTATAAAAGAGAACAAAAAGTTTTATTTTAATTACCTGACTACCCTCCAACCATACACCAATATGCAATATCTCATAACAGTATCCAGAAAGACTTACCCTAGGCTCATTGGGCGTAGGAGCTTACAGAAAGACTTACCCTAGGCCCATTGGGCGTATGAGCTTAGGTCCATAAGGACTTGCCAGCGTTGAGCCTACATAACTTCAATCATATCCCAGATAGTATACCCCCAGATAAAATTAGTTTTATCTCGTAAACAGTAATGTCAGAAAATATGTATCAAATATATTTTGTATCAGAAGACCGAAGCTAAGATTTATGCTTTCATTATGGATAACATGGTCATACTTTTAATTCAGAGCAGATAAACTTGGTTTATAACAGAGAAAATATTCAAGGGCACATGGAACACTCTAAATGGTCTAGATTATTCCTCGTAATTGGTAATTATCAAAAAGAGAACATTAAATATATGACAATTTTGGACTGATTTCATAACGAGGTCCCTATGAAAAGGGGTTCGGTACTAACAGCTCAAATCATACATTCAGAAGTTGATACATCGGGATCATTGAGATTCCAGATATATCGCGAGTGATCTAATCATTAAAGCCTATAAGGGCATTATGGTTATTTTGACCTTTAGGGGTAATTTGGTAATTTAAGCCAACAATGTATAAAAGGTGATGTACAGAATTTAGGAATTCTAGTTGCTCATCAGGTTTTTGAGTCTCTTTGAACTAATCGTAACCCATCAATATAGTGTTTATTATTTAACCAGATAGGTACACCTTAAGTATTCATTTCTCAGAGCTGACTACAATGTATAACAAAATGGTTCGCCTTCACCAATCAACCACTGAACATTCTACGAGAAATCAAACATGTATTCAAGCAGTATTTTCCAAGTATTCGAACATGTGCATTGCACCCGAACTCAATCCATAGCATCAAATGTACCTTTGAAGTACAGGTTACTCTCATTATTAACTATGTACTTTCTCCAAATAAATCGAACATGCCTTCATATGATATTCTTCCTATATCACATTAGTGTCAGAAACGACCAACAAACACGGGCCGTGTATAACCACTTTCAGAGCCATTACATTTGTTTGGATTTATTGGTATTTCTTATTCAAAGTCTTAGAGGTATATTTAGTCATTTTAGCGTTCGAAGGTGTTTTAGACACTTCGATGCCTGAAGGTGTTCCAATTATCCTGAGCCGTTCGATCCTTCCAACTATTCATTTATTTCAAATCTCAAGGGTATACCTATTATTTCGGTTAATATGACAATTAGTGCATGAGGATATTTCAGTCTTTTTGGTCATTACGGTCATTCCGATCAATTCAGCCTTATCAGTATTTTCAATCCTTTAAGTCATTTTAATCAATCCAATCTTTTACACCACTTTGATTAATCAAGACATACGAATAGTTTTTCGTAAACTTATCTTTAGAGATTCATTCATAATTCACGGAATTCCAAGTACTTTACAATTTTGAAGGTTTAAGCTTTGTTATCATAACTTTTCAAGCAAAACAGGGTTTTCAGAAGAATCAATTGTTTTACCAGATCTAGCGTAGATCCTAAATCGCTTTCATTGTCAGGGGTATTTTAGTCTTTCTTATACCTTAAGGGCATTTTTGTCATTTCTCATCCATACATTCTAAGCGATAGATCTTTTATCAAGAAATAATCTAAATTGAAAGTTTCGGGGTGAATTGTTTTATCGATTATTCACTGAACTTGGATTACTTGCCGATAATCAATTCCATATTCGAGTCATTCAGGTCTTATCCAAATTACTATCTTTTTATCGTAATCGATATGACTTTAAAGTATTTAGGCATTAATCAGTTTCATTCATGCATTGACCAATACCAACAAGTTTCGTAAAGCATGCAAGAGGTAGTAAAGTATTACCTTAAATTCTCGCTATAACGGTCAACCCTTGAAACACATTTTGATCACTTTCAAACTCGAATTCAACGTCCCTCAACATCTCGGATACGAAGATACATGAATACCTTCAATTAAACACAATCCATGATCAATCTTCATTCACATTGCTCTTAAACTGAATATTTAAACTCATGTATTCTCAGTTTCAAGGTCAGATTTGAGGGCTTTCAGGTTCGAATTTTGTAAAACAAGCTTCAAACAAGGACTCAGGACGTTGAAAAACATAAAATATGGGTTTTCAAAAAAAGTTGACTTTTTAGTCAAAGTCAACGGACATATCAACGGTCAACACTAACATCAACAGTCAACACTAACGTCATCGATCAACGATGATGTCAGCAGTCAAAGGTCAACTAGGTTGACTTGAGCGAGTTGACTCAGACGGGTTGACTTACTGAGCTGACTCGAATAGGTTGACTCGGTGAGTTGACTCGACCAAATCGGGTTAGAATCAGTTCGGATCGAGTCAGACTTGGGTCAGGTTTGGGCTTTGGCCGATTTAAACCGGTTCAAACATTGGGCCAAAAAAGAGCGGCCCACTTACTCTTATTACGCAACTGCCGGCCAGTCACTGGAATAAATCGTCGAAAGCCTCCAGATGCACCGATTTTGTCGGAAAACAAAGAGTATCAAACCTACAATTTAACCCACACAACCATCAACCAAAACATATCGCGATCGAGCCGGAAATTACCTAAAACAAAAATTCTTCGTCGAAATGTGCGAGACTCCGATGAAGCCTTTGTCGGTGTCGGATGGACAATCGGCCATTGGGGTTTTGGTCGCCTCTTCGCGTTGGTTACGCTTGGACCATTGACGCGCTTAAACAACAATGGGAACAGCCGGTAATCGAAGCTGGAAACTTAAAGACTCTGACGAAGCTCCTCGAGGCTCTCCACGACGAACGGCTCGATGCACCGGCGAGTGAGGGACTGGGTTTTGGTCACGGACTAACGGCGAACCCGATGACAATTGTCGTGTGCTACAAGGACGACGGGCAGCGGCAAAAGCAACGAGAGACAGTAAAGAACTCTTGGTCTTTTGTCGAGCCTTCAACCAAGCCTTCACGGTAATCGTTGAGGCTTCTCCGCGAGTGGCGGTCAGGGGCAGAGCCGCGGTGTAGTGCTGGTCACACCGACACTGGCGGTGAGGACCACAACGGTGCAGTGGCCGAGATTGGGGCTGGGTGGTGGTGGGGAGATGAAGAGTTGAAAACTCTTGGTATTCCAAAGGGGATATGATATTTTCATATTCGAAAAGAGTAATAATTATGGCATGTGGGATTGGTTCAAACATATTTAATTTTTGATCCAAACTGAGAAACATAGATCAAATAAAAACTGATGGGAATTAAAATTGAATAATGGTATAGCTCATATGGGTAAAGGTTAACTTTGCTAAACATAGGGTCAAGGGTTCAAATCATTTAACTGCCATTTTCCTCTTTTTCCCCTTTTTTTCACCTTTAGCCTTAAATAACTAAAAACAAAACTTAGGGTGTTACAAGTATTGCATGAACTGTATGCTCTTTAAAATGAGTAAGCCTAAAAAATAGTCTTTAAAAGTGGAGAATAATATGGCTTTGACTAAACCATAAGATTTAAAGATTAAGAAAATTATTAAGCACAATTGTTCGACGGTTATCGCTTTGCCTTTGTCTCTCGGCTCTTCTAACGCCTTTGCTTTTTCCGGTGAATAGCATCTACCTCTTCTGGTAAAATGTCCTACTTCATTTACCACCTCAGCGCTCAGTTCTACTGGTTATCCTTCTTTGAGGGTTATTCACCGGATAGTTTCTCATCCCCTTGTATCTATGACTTATCTGGTACAGAGATGTGGGCAGTATAACTTTATAGGACCTTCCGAGCATCCCTAAATAGGAAAAGAGTCAAAGCCGAATTCTATATTTTTAGAGTTACTTTGGAGATCTCCTCTTGGGACGAGCTTTCTGGCTTTGGCTTGAGCGATATGATGAAAGGCCTATCTACCCCATACTTGATCTTGGGGTATCCGATGTGTATACATCTGACTCTTTTCTCTCTTCATCCTTCTTAAAGAATTCAATCTCCTTATTGTCCATCATTCTCTAAATCAACTGCTTGAACTCCTCGCAACACTGGATGTCATATCCTTCCTCTTGGTGAAACTCATAATATTGCTTGTTTCCTTGTTGAACGATCTTCATACCCCTGTTTATTAGGCGCACGATACATAACTACTGAAACACCCACCTCAGAGGGGATTTGACCTTGGACACGCTCATCTTGGCTTTTTTGGTGTACTACTCTTCGATTGTATTTATGCCACGGCCTTCGTGATTTGGTAACGGGTTAGTGGCTACATTCAGTTCGTTTAACTACAACACCTTAGAATTTATCATGTTTTGTACGAACTTTTTGAATGCGAAGCAATTCTCGATTGAGTGCCCCGGGACGCCACCATGATATTCACAGTTTGCCTTTTCATCGTACCACGCAGGGAATGATGGTTTAAAAGGAGTGACATAATAAGGCCAAACCAAATCAGCCTTGTGCAATTGCGAGTATAGTTTAACATATGATACTGGGAGTGGGGTAAATGACATCTTCTCATTTGCCCTCCTCGTGGCCCTGGTCTCCTTCTTGTTTGAGCCCTGCCCTCCTCCGGCTGCAGCTCGGGGTGGTGAAATAGTAAAACTCTTTAGAGTTACGTAGGTGCTTGTGTTGTTCATCTCGTTATCTCTTTTCTTGTAATTCTTACATGTGTTCTCCCCACTATCGATCCTTTTGCTCTTTATTGCTACTTCAATTGATTCCATAGTTCTCACCATATCAGCAAAGTTTTGGGTAGTGTTGTTTATCACACGATCAAACAACGCCCCCTTAAAGTATTGATGAACATCGGTGTGGTTTCATGCTCAGAGATCGGTGGCTGGATTTGAGCGGCCACGTCGTGCCATCTCTGGGCATACTTGCATAGATTCTCATTCGTCATTTGCTCCATCCCTTCCAGCATGATCTGACTGGGGATCACGTCCGTTATATGCTTGTAGTGTTCTACGAAGGCCTTCCGAAGGTCCTTCCATGACTTGATATTAGTAAGGCTGAGCATGGTGTACCACTGAGTTGCGGACCCAGTCAAGCTCTCTTGGAAGCAGTGGATAAGTAACTTCTTGTCTTTCACGAAAGCAGCCATCTTTCTGCAATACATAGTGATATGTGCTTATGGGCAAGTGGTCCTGTCATATTTATTGAAGTCAGGCACTTTGAATTTAGGTGGGAGAATCAAATCAGCCACTAAACTCAAATCACTTGCATCATTCTCATGTTCATCGGCCCCTTGGATGGCTTTTAGCCTTTCTTCGAGCATACGAAACTGTTCATCATACTTCTTCTCCATATCGGCCCTAATTCTCCTCTCAACTTCATCCATCATGCTCAAGTCTGGCACTTCATTCTCGTATCCTACTCCTAAATCAACGGGCTGATTTGTTGGAGCTCCCCCGTGGTGACTTGCTGATGCCCCCACAGCAGTAATGTAAACCTTTTTCCTGCGCTCTGGCATATCTGGTTGCACCTTCGAATGAGACAAAACACCTTCTTGCTCGTCAAGACTTGGGCTATCGATGAAGATTCCCTCATTGCCCTTCATATTTGCTAACAAGCTGGTTATCCGAGCGATAACAACATCTTGTGACTGAGCTATCTGGTCCCTAATATCTTCGTCAATCCCGTCTAAATGCGTTTCGAGGTCTTTTTACCCTATTCTACCTTGGATAGTCTATCCTCTATGGTTCGAGACTGTAACCGGGTTTCGTATTGGTGCGGAATGATTGAATTTTTAAGAATTAAAATACTTTCTGAAATGAAAAATCTGTTAGTTAATTTTCGTAACTAAATGAGGTATGCAAATAAATGTATTATGCATGAATGCAATGAGCAACACTGAATTCGGTAAATATCATTGTTAAACAACTTTCATTGATGGGAACATCATCCTGTTACAATAACTTAGAGAAAGCTAACTACACATATGGTTTCAAGGTAGTATCGAGGTCGATATTCTCTCTCAAAATCCATACAATCCTCTCTTCTTCCTCAAAGTCATTATTGACACAATCATGAAGCTCGGTAGCATTCTCAGCTAGAAATTGCATCTTCTGGGAAACCTCTTGCATTTGAGCCCCTCACCATGCCAATTCTTGCTCATGCCTCCAAATCGTGTAGACGACAAAGTGTAACTGCTCCAAACTTGGAGCCGGGCATACTTGAATTGCCCATCTCATGCTTGCTACATGATCCTTGAGTTTTTGAACCTCGGCTTCCAACCCTTCGACACGTGTTAAGAAAGCTTGATTTTCTGAGTTACTACCTTTCAACTTGCTAGTCAAGCCCTTGTGTTTGAAAATAGACTTTTCCAAACATTTCACTTGATCTCGCAAGGCTCTGCTTTGGTGTTGTTCCTTCTCGATTTATTTTGAATGGGAGATTCATAGATTCTTTATTTCTTGGGTCAAAGTGAGAACTCGATCTTTGTGCTCGAGAAACATCCTCTTATAGTTCTCAGCTCGTTCTTTTTCTTCATTAAGCCGTAGCTCCAGCCCTTCGCTCGACCCTCCTTCTGCGACTCTCTTGTTTCTACTTCACCTCTTGAGCTGCTGAATCTCCTCTTTTTCCAGATTGAGCTCAAGTTCTAGCTCTTCTCTCCTCTTTTGTAGGTCTTTGACCACTCCTTCGAGCTGCGTCTTTTCTAACTCGAAGTCGAACTTCTCCTGATGGGCTTTCTCCTTGAGCTTAAGGTATTTCTTTCGTTCATCTTCAAGTTTTTTCCTCATTAGATCGACTTCGGTGGGGAGTGTGGCCAATCTTTCTTCTAAATATCTCATGCTATCGGGGGCTAAACATGAAATATTGTCGTTGACACGGTTGAATCGCCATGCCTCATATTCATGAGTAACCATATATGAAACATTCATGATCCTAACCCGTCTTACATTATTCCAGGTTGAAGAAGCGTTGTATACCGTCGCCTTATAGTCATTCTCCTTTGCGTAATCCATGTTGAACTCGTTCAGCCCTTTGGTGGCTGGCACGAACTGTTTTGATCCATACTGCCTCAGAACTAGTAGGGGTGCGTAGGCAGTACACCCCCAAAGGCCAAGCAACGGTACCCATAAATACTCTCCGCATCTGTAGAGAACATTCTTCGCCAACAACTACGGTGCCCTCCAAACTATATCTTCTTCCTTTAGGTTCCAGAGAACATCCTGCCATACTTCCTCAGATCTCTGGGTTGGCCAGTCATTCTTTTGAAAGAACTCTCCCAAGGGTGAGAACTTACTATCGTAAAGGGGCTTGGAGAAACTGGGATTGGTCCAAAGGTGGCTGTAAAACCAAACCGTCAAAAGTTACGGGCATCCCTGGAAGTGTCTTCCTCCATTCTCTCGACAGAATCTCAAGGATCGGAAGGTTTCGGCCAGAATCATAGGTACTGGATTAGTCACATTACTCAATCGTTCAAAAAGATCCAAGACTAACGGGTCAACAAGGCTTAAAGCTCGAGGGAATAATACCAATCCATAGATCAATAACGCAAACAGGTTCCGCTGAACTCGACCCACATGGCACACAGAAGCCAAAGCCAGGATTCTCTCCCACTTAAGATACTCCTTACTGTTCCAAGTGGTGATCTGCTGCTCAACCCAAGACAGTAATGTATCCGATATTCTGACAAGCTTGCGTCAAAAAGCATTGTTCTTACTTGGCTTCGAAAACACTCGATCTATATCAATCCTTTTTGCAGTTTATGAGATCCCGATATTCGTCAATTGTAGGAGTGAAATCGAAGTTACCAATTGCGAAGCAACTATAGGCGGAGTTCCAAAAACCTACCAAAGTTTACAGTAGTGCTTGATTAACTAGGACCTCTAGCAAATACGCGATGTCGCCATACTCTTCTCTAAAAGTGCTCTTTGTTTCGAAATCCCAACTGTTCCATACTGACTTCAAATCAGACACATCATTAAATCAAGTGTTCATGAATGTCGTGGCTGACATGGCTGATCTGAACCCTCCGGCAATACTATCTTCCTCATGTAACTGTTCCCCTTCCGACCATATCTGAACATCCGAATTCTTCTCGTCATTGCTGCAAACTAAGTCCCCTATAGATCTAGTTTTTAATTTCAAACTATTCCCAGACTCAGTGTGCTCTTCATGATTATGACATAATATACAAATTAAAGATAAAAAGAACAGGAAACAAGAGAAAAGGCTAGTCATGAGGTGAAAAATAAACTTGCAAACGAGAAGAGGTAAAATTAAATAAATTAAGCGAAAAACAAACATATAGAAGAAAGCCATAAACATAAGAACTCTAATTCGCTATGGTTATCCGTATGGCTCTACTGGGTGGGCTTCTTAGATTCACACACATGAGTTCAGTTCTAATTGGGGTACCCGAACCTATCTTATCACCTGCTAAGGCAACAAGAACCCCAATTCTGGCCCATTACAAGCTTGCAAATTGGTTTCGGTTCGAGGGAAAGCACGACCTAATGACGTGGAGGGCTGCTCACATGTCGAGAGGCATGGATCTCAGAAGTGAATTACCGACCCGTGGGGCTACTCACGTGGGTATATGGCATTTCACTCCCACTTAAGGGATGAAGCTCGGGTATAGAGCTTGATGATCATTATTCAACACATATCGGTGATTCCTTTGAAATTAAATGAAAAATTAATTCGAAGACCACCAATTATCAAAGCTTGTTCAATTGTAGTCATATTTTCAAGAAATGGTCAACCTCACTAGAATCGATTGAAATTCTAACAATTTTCCATCATTAAAACAACAAATATTTTCTTGGCCTAACTCTCCTTTTGTTTTTAAAACAAAATCGATCCCCGACAGAGTCGTCATGCTATAGCGACGTTTTTTTCGAAAATCCCCTTTGAAAAATTATAGGTTCGGAGCTACGGGTTATCCCAAAAATCATTTCTTTGTAATCTTGGTTTAAAGGGATTTCTTTTGAAAATTCTTTTTCTTTGGAAAACTAATTGAAAACTGGGAGTCGACACCGGCCACTTGGATAAGGTAGGCCGGACACCCAAAAACCAGAGATTCATTTTGAAAGGGCTCGGGAGTTGGTTACGTGTGGGGAAGGATTAGCACTCCCATCATGCCCGAAAATCGGTACCAAAATATTTGTTGCTTTTAATTGAAGGAAATTGTCAGAATTTGAAAGGAATTTAATTCTGTGATCCTAATTGAAAATTAACCTTAATTGAACGGGCTTTATCAAATTGGTGGGTTTAAATTAATTAGACATTTAATTACAAAGGTTGACGATACATCAGACCATAGATTAAACCGACATCGAATAAGCTCGACTGTTGTGTTAATTTATGGTTCGAATTCCGCACGTCACCTTTATGCATGGTGCAAACAATTAAGGAATAATGTAATGACTTTATCAACTTTTAACTTTACCTTAGGACGGTAAGAATTAATTCAGATATTTGGTCAACATCCTTTACGCTCGGACTGTTACGACACAAATATCAGAATTAATAAATATCTCTCTTTTTATGATTTAGATTAATTAATGCAAAATTAATGGGCCGTATGAATGACAGTTAAGGAATGGCAAACAAAGACACAAAAAGGCCCACTAAAAGTCTTAACCTGAAAGGCCCAAATTATGGAAGTTCAATTAATGATCTAATTTATCTAAGTGAATCTAATATTTAACCCTAACTTGATTAAAACCTTAAGAAGACCTAAACCCTAGAATTAACTTAATTAATTTAAAATCGTGCCCCTATGAGACGGGCACATGATTTAAAATTAATTAACCTAAATCTAATCTAAACCCCAAATGCTAATAACTAGGCCTAACAACCTAAAGCCCAAGACAAAAGCCCAAACTATTCAGAACTAAGCCCAAAATCTAGGGCCCTAAACTACTAACACTAGCAAGCCAAAAAAAAGGCCCAAACCCACATATTTCAAACATATTACACTTTTTTTAAAATACATATATATTATAAATTTCTCTAAGTCATATATGTATATAAAGAAACATTTTTTGTGAGCATATATTTTTATAAAAACTATAAGGATTATATATTACATATGTATTAAATAAACCTTATATTATCTTTTTTAAAAAGAAAACTATGTGTTCTATACTATGAACCACATATCACAAACAACGCATAACCCTATACTAAAAACAAACATTCCATAAGAACATTTTAATCGATAAAAAACATATTCAAATATGAATAAAAGGCAATAATATATGAACAAGGTAAACTATAAATAAGATGCATGAAGAAGAAAATTAAATACTGGAAACCATACTAAATTGAAAAGAAATAAAATTTTGGGGCTCAATTAAAAGGATAACAGGGACGAGATTACAAGAAAACAGAAAGTTATGAGGACCCAAATGGTAATTATAAAAGGTGGAATGGCCTCGGAGGGGATTTCAGGAACACGGAGGGACTAAAGGGGGAATTTAGACTTGTAGAAGGACCAATCGCGCGATTATAACAGGGCGGAGGTCCTTATTATGATATTTCCCCCTCCCCCTTTTAAAACAGAAAGGTTTATAAAATCCCTTTTATTTCATTTTATTTCCTTTTTCGGCAAAAACAAAACTCCCCATGTTATAACACCTTCATCGGTGTTCATCTAGGTTCTTGATAAACCCATATTCCGGCAATCCTCCGCCGCGAATGCCAAATAATGGCCGTTGAGCCGCTATACCGGCCGCCGTATGACAAGGCCGGTGAAACCAAAAATCCTCCCAAAAAACCCTAAAAGAACAAATCTAACCCTTCCCAAAATCGAAAAACCAGACACTAAATCGAAACCCGAAAGACTACTCTACCATTCCCGCCTTTTCGTTTCACCGTATGCGACCTAGGGAGGTCGTAAGGCTTGTCAACGGTGGCAAGAGACAGATCAACGCGAGAGGAAGAGGAGAACTACAAGGGTAAGAACTACAGAAACCCTAAATCTCTATGTTTTTCTTTATGTGAATGCTTGAAATGAAAAAGTGAGATGTTATACCTCTGTAAATGTGAGTTTTTGCTACCTCTTTGCTATTCCTTTCTGAATATCCCAGTATGCTTACAATTGATTTAGGGCATTGCCTTTATATACCCCGAATTACATGGAATTTTTGAATTGAAATTATATGCGAAAATTCCCTATTGGTTTTGATTTTTCTGAATGAAATGGTGCATCCTCTGTATTGCTGATTTGTCCCCCGATTCTATTACTCTCTGACATTTTCATTGTTTTTCTGTCTTTGATCTATTTTTTTGTGCGCCTTATTGCATATGAGCAACCGGTGTAAAGGGGGACCAGTGAGAGAAGTGAAGCGAACATGGAGCACAACAGAGACGTGGCACCAAGCCATTGGCTCTCCTTGCCAGCGTGGAGGTATGGTGTCGGCGCGTGGAAGCATGCGAACAAACAACAAGCTCGACTGAGAAAGCGAAAGGGCGGCCAGTACTGTACACGCGCGAGTGAGGGAATGATGAGCCGCGCATGCGGCGCATGACGATCTGAGGGGTCTCCTCTTGCTCCATCTTTGCCAGATATGACGGTGGGAAATGGGATGCGCAAACAAGAAATGGGGAATTAGGGTTTTCTATTATCAGATTATTATGAAAAGGCTTTGGTTTTAATTCGGTTGGGCCCAATTGGGTCAGATATGTATATAGATTGTAAATGAACTTTTCCCTTAAAATAAACAGGCTGTTTAATTATTATAACACTTATCCACATTGTATTTTGGGCAGCTATGTATACAAAAAAAAAAAAAACTTGGGCTTTCTATTTGTAATACTCTTTTTTTACTTTTCTCTAGTTTAACAGAAAACAAAATACATAACTATAGCAATACTTATAATAACGTGTAGTAATATATAAATAGGAATATCATACAACGATAATGGAAAATGGTGATGATGGTAATTATAATAATGGTATATAGATATAATGATAGTATTTAAGAGGTAATAATAATATTTCAATAATACACTATAGTATTTAAGGGTTTTATTTTAATCGACTAATATGATAACAAATAACAAAACATAGATATATACTTAATTAAAACAGTACTAACAAATAACTAATTTTTTAATTTTAATGAAAAGGATAAGGTAAGCAAAGCCCATAACATTGTTTAGAAAGTAATAACATATATAAGCCCGTTATTGTAAAGAATAAAAACGGGTCTATCTCAGACAAAATTCGTGATTACACTAACCTAATCCTAAAAAATTAAACCCTAAACCTTATACCCTAAATTTTAAACACTAACCTTAAATTTTAAACCCTAAACTAAAACCCTAACCCCTAAAACTTAAAGGCATATATAAACTAAAGTTCATTTTATATTTTTTTTTTGAGAAGATTTGTTTTTTTTTTTTTGTTAAACGTTCTTGTAATCATGTTGCAGACTTAATTGTGAAATCAATGAGGAAGAACACATGTCCTCGGAACTGCTTGTTCTTTCCTACCTATGAATTGTGTATACTAATTGTTGATTAAAGCACCTTTTATGTTAAAAAAAACTCTAGTCAAAAGAAAATTATATGTTTATACGCATTCGAATTTACGTCTTCTATGTTATTACATTAATAATAATACAAATAGTTGATAGTTTAGTATCTGCTAGCTTTGATTTTATAAATTTTCTATATAACAGAATTTAAAGATAAAATTTTCTATATTCTTAAGTCAGTTTTGAGAGAAAATATCTCGTAAAATATTTTTGATGTATTTAAGATTTCAAAGTATTTACATCCATGCCAAAGTGTTTTAAAGCAGCTTCCCAAGTAGCAAAAAAACACTTCTAAAGGATTAAAGAATCGAGACGGATATAAGATTTTATGTTAAAAGAATAAATTTTTAAAAAAACAATAGGCTTATAATATAAATAAGTATATAAAGTATATAAACTTTTTTATTTGCGTTTTTAAAGTATTTTTGATCAAAATAAGTATTTAAAATATTTTTCTGACAAAATAGATACCTAAAGTATTTTTTTGGGTCAAAATAGGTATCTAATGTATTTTTTAAGCAATGTTATATGTCAACTTTTAGGAACGCTGGTGAAAAAATAATACTTTAAGTACATATTTTGATTAAAAAATATTTTAAGTACTTATTTTGATCAAAAAATACTTTACGTATCTAAATGAAAAAGTTAGTATATTTTATATACTTATTTGTAATATAAACTAAAATAATATTAAAAACTTAGGAGGTGCAGAATTATAAAATTTTAGAGATTTGAAGTTAAATTATCAATAAACGCACAAAAACACTCAAACTTAGGGCCGTAAATGAACCAAACGTTCAGTAAATCGTTCGTGAACCGTTCAGCAGGAAGTTTGTCTATGTTCGTTTAATAAATAAACGAACATGAACAAGATTTTTTGTTCGTTTAATTAAATGAACTTACACGGACAAAGGGCTCGGTCGTTCATTTACGTTCGGTAATCCATTCATTTTTATGTTCGTTTAAATTTACTTACATATATTCATTTATATTTATTTTTCATAACAAAAGCATTATATTAAAAATTAAATTTATTCGCATATGTTCGTTCGTTTATGTTCATTTAAATTTATTCACATATGTCATTTTATGTTTGTGCGTTTGTGTTTGATTACGTTTGTTTATCATTTTAACAAATGAACATGAACGAACGCGAACAAGCTACAATCCTTAACAAATGAACACAAGCAAAAAATTATGTTCGTTTAGTTGTTTACATTTGCTCAATTAAAATTAAATGAACGTACACAAATATACTTTCATTCGTGTTCGTTTAGTTCATTTACAACTCTACTCAAACTATAAGAAAATTTGAGTATTCTCGCGGTGCAACCACCCCTAGTCCATCTTCGCCTCTAAATATTTTCCTTTTCATCTCAACAACTCTGAATAATAAAAAAAAAAAATCAAGCAAGGAATCGAAAGAAAATGCATTATAATTTTAGAGCCCGTTTCTGAAAAATATAATTCAATTTTATTTTTTAAAAAATAATTTTTATTTTTATTTTTTCAAAACTTAGAAAACACATTTGGTTAATGTGAATAAAAACTTGTTTTCAAAAATAAAAAATAAAAAAGTAAAATTGTTTAGTATCTAATTTTTTAAAATAAAAAATAAACAGTTACTCATTGAATAATTAAATTAAATTATAAGTATTAGAAAAATATTATTACAATAATAAAATAAAATATAATTAAATGAACAAAAAATCTAAAAATATCATTTGAAGGATTTGAACCCATATTAAATAGAGTTAAAATTTAAAAACCATTGTTTTTATGTTTTCCACTTTCTTAAAATATTTTCAATGAAAATGATGAAAACATCTTTTTTTATTTTTTTAAATTTTCACTCATTTTTAATTTCATTTTTTAAAAGTTATTTTTAAATTTTATAATCAAACACGTTTTCTTCTACATTTATTATTTTCTAAAAAATAAAAATAACTTATATTCTATTAAACCAAACACACCCTTACTTTTTTTTTTCTTTCTCTCCTGTAGATAGTCTAAGCCAACCTAAAAATACAACAAGAATCAAAATTATCCAATGCACTAAAAGACACAGACGTTTGTTGAACAAAAGTGAATTAAAAAAATCAACAAATAGAAGAAAAAAAATGGAAGCAAGGCTTAAAGTAAAAAATGAGTTGGACAATACAGTATTTGTTTATTTTTTTAGCCTTTTAATAAAACGTATACACATTGTGTTAATATAATACTCGAACCCGAATCACCTGAATAAAATACATAATCTTTTACCACTAAGACCACTCAATAAATTCAGTTAGACAAGTCATTTTTAATTGAGTTTCCTACGGTTCAAATAAATTACATTAATGACTGTAATAAAAAACAATCTACCACAAAAATTTACTATTCTGACCTATCCGTTTTATTTTTTGTGTGGATTTGAACCTTAACATTTATTTTAAGAATATTATCATAACACAACCTACTACAAAATTTCAAAAAACATACATTGAACTAAAATAAAAATATCTGTTCAAAATAATTAAAACTTCAAATATCACAATCGTCAAAAGAAAAAGCCCAATAACAATTTATCAAAAGATAAACGTATTTCAACCAAAAAAAAATATAAACTTATTGAGAAGAATGAGAAAAATCCCAGAAAAATATGATTTTTTATTAGAACTAAAAAGATACATCGTAGAGATGAATGAGAAAAGAAGAGGAAATAATAGATATTTATATCTTTCGGCCCATTGAACTCAACAGAAAGTTCTCGTATGTCATTATTTATCATTTTTATCTTGTACTCATTCGTTATTTTAGTGAAAATTAATCAAATAAAATAATTATTCAACTATCAATTGGTTTAATGAATGAAATATTAAAAATTTAAATTTTAAATTATGAATAAAGAAAATTTAATTGATAAAAAAATGATAAATTTTGTTTTGAATAGAAGTAATTCTAATTTTAACTCTGCAACTTCTTCATTTCTCTGTTGAAGATGGTAAAATAATAAAAATATGCTTAGATTTGCAAGTTGTAATTGT
Source organism: Hibiscus mutabilis (assembly GCA_019671005.1). Taxonomy (NCBI): domain Eukaryota; kingdom Viridiplantae; phylum Streptophyta; class Magnoliopsida; order Malvales; family Malvaceae; genus Hibiscus; species Hibiscus mutabilis. Next base: position 10,429 of record JAGYYJ010000857.1, on the reverse strand, counting down.
ATTTGTAATCTTAGTTGTAACCACCATTCAAAGGCTCATGTTTTAAGAAATTAAAAAAATTAGGTTGTCCAAGTAGTGAGTAATTTGATATCTGAGAGTTCACATACTATGTATGTAGTATACATAGTATGTAGTATACATAAATAATATATATATATATATAGTATACATAGTATGTGGTATATTACATATATAGTATGTTAACTCTCTCTTTTAAGTATGTCTCGAATTCGAAGTATTGTGTATGCAGAAAATCTCAACAAAACCCTAAAAAACAAAAGTTCATAAAAAACACTCATGTTTTAAGAAACTAAAATTTAGGTTGGTCTTTTGTTTTGTTTTTAAATCCAAGCTCACTCAAACTTTAAAATTAAAGGTTTAATTCAAAATTCGACTTTGAACTATATTCATTTTCTTACTCATAACATAAATTATTCCGTCTCAATTTATCTAAACTTTAGGGCTAAATCTTAAATAAAACAATTTTCAAAATACTCAAAACATAAACAAATTTGCTTATCTCGTAAAAAAAGGAATCCAATTTTCATGCTCGACTTCAAAGTTTAGAGTCAAAGGCTCAAAGTAAAATTTTCCATTGGATTCATTTATAATTTCATGATTTTTAAGGGACTACAGAGCATTTTTTTTTCATTTTAGGGGACCATACTTATAACGTAAATTAATTATTTTTCCATTTTATTCATTTCAGTACCCATCTTTTTATGATAGAAATCATATTAAAGATGATAAAATCTCTTTTAGAAGGATACTAAACAAGTTAATCCCATAATTAATATAATGCTACCATTTTCAAGAAACCCAGAAGAGAAAATTCAGAACAGATTAAAGAATTCATCAGAGTACTAACAAGTGTATATATATATATATATATTCAGTATTGGAATGGTAGATATACTAGAACACTAACATAGGCCACGGGCCTTATATTACAAGGTTAGATTCCGTGGACAACATCCGGTTAGTCGATCAATTACTCCGGCCTATTGGTCTTTTAGTTGGATCTAATCTAATGTTAGAACTGAAACTAAAATATGTATCAACTACAACGTCGAAGAAACATTCAGAGTTGCTCACTATGTGAGTCCGGTTTTCAGTCTCTTGGCGGCAGTGACAAATTCCGAGATCACCTGTACGTGGTTGAGTGGTGGCTGTATTGAAGAAAGGATGTTAGATTCAGACGGAGGGGGGGGGGGTAAATCTGGCGTGTTTATATGCATTTGCTCTCTGAGAAGGGAATATACCTGTGACCCAAAATGCTGCTGCACGGTGTTAAGCATTAGTTCCCTTGGTGAATAAGCATTGATGCTACCCTACAAATCAAAACCGAACCCCATGTATTATATAAATGCAATTTTGAATATCGAAGAAAATTCATCGGGGTTACGGTTTGTAGTGCATACAAGTTTGAAGTGCCTGCAATATCTTCTCAAGGAGTCGGTGTCGAGTCTTGCCAAGTTTACCTTCAGAATCAAGAAACACATGTCAAATACAAAGGTTTCATTTTTTTCCGACAAATAGAGCACCGGATTTAGGTGCATGTTGTGATACAAAAAAAAAAGCTTAGATGCTAACCGACTGGGGTGCACTGATAATGGATTGAACATCTCTATAACTGCTACGATTAGATGCTTTCACGGATGCAGATGGAACCCATGGTTTCGTATGTCGAACTCTCGGTTTAGCAGGCCTCTGGAACTCGATGCTACTAGCTGTTGAAAAGGAGAGGAAAAAATAGGTCTCATCACAACGTTAAAATTCACATGAACAATTTTTTAGCTTCTTGTGAAATGAAATCATAGTCGTTCTTACCAATATCTGAGCCGCTGCTTGAGTTCTCGAAATCATGATCATCGTCTACTTCATTCCCTGTAGGGCGTTCGAGCACACTCAACGCATTCCTTTGCAGCTTTACTTCAACCCCATTCTTTAAAACCTTTGAAATCAAGCACCGGTGTCACTCAATCCGATTTTTTGACAAACAAAGCCTATCGAGTAACACTCTCAGCTATAAACGGATTCAACAACGAACACATCAAAAGTTTAAGCTACAAACCATACACAATACAAATCAAATAAAATTGTTTAACAATCAATTCACAATCAGGAAAAGAAAAACAATTCTCTCCTTTTTCCCCAAGGAAAAGAGAATTTGCTCTCCAAAATGAATCACAGAAATGTTCTAAACAATCCTACATTGGTCCGACCATGGATTTGATCTTTTTTCGGGGTGTCCAACTATTCGATCTTCAAAAACGTTTTGAGGTTAAAGAAAGTAAAATCAACTGCTTACATAAGTTTGGTGGCTAAAACCAATAAAACTCTAAACCTAGGCCTAAAAATCCAGGGCTGTATATACTATATAGTTTCCATATGAGAAAAGCTTGCCCTAATAAGCTAAAGAAAACCAGACTGTAAATTATAAACAGACAAATCACATATTCAAGTCAATTAGTATAAATTATAATGGTTAAGGAAACTACCAGCCAATGCCAACCACCGAGGCCGACTGCCTTCTTGACCACGCCTTGCAAACCAACCAATACAGACTTTGTTCTATTGTTTCCGGTGACGATAACTTTCGTGTGTCTCGGAAGAACCGACAGCTCTTCGTCGATTTCCTCTCGGAACGGAGACAGAATCCGAGATGAACACAGTTCATGCTGCTGCTGCTGCAACATTTTCGCTCCCAAAGTTCAATTGTTAAAACTAAGCTAACTAGGTACTCCCTCAATCCAAATTCCCAGTTTCTCAAAAAGAAAAGTTGACTCATAACTCATAAACTCAGTCACATTTTTTGCAGTTGAGGATTCTGTAAAAAGGAAGACAAGCGTTAAAGGAAGTACAAAGAGAATCCCAGATTTTTATGAACAGTAATTTATTTGAAAGCGAGAAAACGAGTGAGGGAGACTGAGTCACTAACACGAATTGTTTGAGGGATGAGTTGAATGCCGAGTCTTGGCTATGTTGAATCCAATGACTGAGTCACGGACTTTGGTTGGTTTCAATAAATGAAACCCAAAAATAGAAAAAAAGAAGACGAAGACGATGCTATTTCATCATTAAGATCTTGCTGATATCACCTGAAACAAACACAGTTGAATTTTAAAAAAAAACCCTAATTATTAAGAAACCTGAAACGATCAAATCTGACAACATGTTTAATCAACAACCCTTGAAAAAACCCCCCGAAACGAAAGCTTTTTAAAAGCTAAATTGTGTACCGCATCAAATACCAAGATAGAGAAATCATGTTTGGTTGCTGAGAAAATTTTAACCGTAAAAGGAAATGGAATCCCAAACAAAAAAAATGTTTAAAGTGAATGAAACCCATTTAACCATATAAGGTAAGCATAAGAAATTTAACTCTAGAACAAGAAATCAAAAATGGCTACACAGTTATATTACAAAACTGAAAAATCCCATTGTTTTAAAAGAATAAAACAAAGAGAAAGTTAAAGAAGAGCTGAAATTCTCTTTGCTGCATTTTCCAGGAAACTAATTGAGAGAACCAACAAAAAAAAGTTGAAAAAGGTCAAGATTTTGGCATTAAAAGAGCAGTCTTTGTCACTACAATTTTCTGCTCAAATTACAAAATAACTTCATAGTGTTTATAAAAGGAATCTTCCATTGAACAAAAGAGAATAAACCCAGAAAAATCTAGTGTACCTGCAAACGGGAAACGATTCAAAGGAGGAAGAAAACAGGGTACGAGGAAATAGAGGAGGTGTCGGGTCGGAAAATGCTTGGTTTCAGGGTCGGAAAATGTCGTTCTTTATGAAACTAACAATGGATAAGGCAAAAACAAACGACTTTGTGTTTAAAAGAGAGAAACTGGAGATGCACAACTTCTCAGAGATGAACAAATGAGACAAACGAATTACAAAGGAGAAATTTAATACTCTTTTTTTTTTTTCGGGGGGGGGGGGGTTGTTCCTAATCCACTTTGAGTGAAGTTTTCTTCTTTTGGATAATATAACTCTTTGATCCCTGAACTTAACCATTTGATCTATTTTGGCATCTGAATTTTTTTTATTCATATTAGTCCTTAACATTGTCTTTAATCTTTGATTTTTAATAATTTGAATGACATGACACTCCGATATTGGGACACATTATCGCCCAAATATATATATATATATATATATATAAATTGATGATGATGTTACTCAATATTATAGTATTATATCGTCAAATAAAATAAAAATTCAAATTTAAAGACCAAGCTACAAAACTTATCAAATTATGATACTTATATGGATAGTTTGAAAAATTCTAATGTCAAAATAAACATATAGTGAAATTTAAGTGCATAACATTAACCCTTTAAAAAAGTTTTGGTAAACCACTGCACTACGTTTGCTTTAGCTATTTTAAAAAATAATTATATACTTTTATATAAAAAAAAGTCACTATCTATATGGAATGAAAAAAAAGTAATAAGATTTATTTTGATAAAATATTAATATATTTTGTATCATTACAAATTTAAAAAGAATATAGAGTTTAAACCATATTTATATTATTCATGCTCTTCGCTTTTCAATTGAAAATATTAAACATTTAAATATAATTAATTATATATTTTATATATTATACCGACAATAATATCAACTTAACCCGTAACTAAACACAATCGATGCTAATATTTTTTAAAGGGCATAATAAGTATAGGTTTTTATAAGTATATGTAAATGCATTTAGCAACGGTTATAGAAACGACTACTACGCAGCATAGGCTTAGTTAGTCTCGTCGTTTAATTTCATAAGCCGGTGGATCTAATTCTATCATTTTTCTTTTGGTTTGGCTTGGTTTTTTCTTTCGGGACAAATCACCTTTTGCCCCCTAATTTTGTCCACGTGAATGAAGTAAAGAAGCTAATATAATACATAGAGATATAAAAAGAACACATTATTCAACGAACCGTTCCTGAATCGTTCGGCAGAAAATTCGTTTATTTATTAAACGAACAAACATGAACAAGATTTATTGTTCGTTTAATTAAATGAACGAACACGAACAAATGTTTCTTTTGTTCATTTACGTTCGTGAATGTCCGGTAATCTGTTTGTTTGTGTTTGTTTAAATTTATTCACATATGTCTATTTATATTTATTATTTTATATAACAAAAGTATTATATTTTTAAAAAAATCAAATTTGTTCACACATGTTCGTCTGTTTATATTCGTTTAAATTTATTCGCATATGTCCGTTTATATTTGTTCGCTTGTGCTCGTTTACGTTCGTTTATTATTTTAAAGAACGAACTTGAACGAACTCGAACAACCTACATTCCTTAACAAACGAACGCGAACAAAAAATTGTGTTTGTTTAGTTGTTCGTGTTCGTTCATTTGTTCGGTTAAAATTAAACGAACAAACATAAACATACTCTCGTTCGTGTTAGTTTGGTTCGTTTATTGGCTTAATAATACCGAATTAAAATTATAAAATTTTTGAAGGGTAAAAACCTTTTTTTAAAGAAAGTGTTTAAATTAAATAATTATTTTTAAGCGGGTCAAAGGTACAAAATTTTCACTTAACTAAGCGTTAAAATGCTTAAATTAAATGTTTAATATTAGTGAGAAGTAGAATTGAAAATTATCCGTCAATCAATGGGCCAAGGTCCCTGCCTGCCCCCAATTCGTCTCTATTTGTCTTTTTTATCCATACTTAATCCCTATTTTTTTCATATTAGTCCCAATATTGGATTTTATATTATTTTAATGATATAACATTTTGTGATTATGCCACGTCATCATCCAGAAAATAAATATATTTTAATTTTTCAGGTGATGGCATGACATAATCTCAGGGTATCCCATCATCAAAAGGATTAAAAATATAAAATTAGGGACCAAATTAGGAGAGCTTCAAAGTTTTCGGGCCTAATATGGACAAAAAAGACTTTAGAGACCAAATTGTAAAGGCAGCCAAATTCAGTGGGTGGGGGTAAAATATGACTTATCCCTTTCTTTATTTTTAGCTGGATTAGCGGCTGAGCCTAAGACCTGAGCGTAGCGGGGGGTGTAATTATTGGGTTTCCTTTTTAATTTCTTTTTTTGTCGTATTATTTTGGGGGTCGGGCCCATTGCTATCTAGGTTGGGCTGATAATATCTTGTGGGTCCCCCGATGCCTTGTTTGTTGAGAAAATAGTTTTGCATGGTCCCAAATGCCGATCGTACAAAACTGCGATCTAATTTTGTTAATTTACTTATATTATTTTTTTTACAAAAATTTTTCTCAATATTTTAAAAAGAATTACCATTTACTATAATGAAAACACTGATTAAAATTATATATTTTTTGCAATAAATTTTAGATTTTAACGTGACAATTTTTATACTATTTTACATGTATTTTATGCTGACATAATATTGTTTTTTATATTTATTATATTAATAAATTTTATGTTCAAAACTATTATATCGATAAATAATTCAAATTTATAAGTATAATATATACTTACGGATATTTATTTGCATATGGTTTACGTCCACCGGAGGAAATTCATAGACATTGTTTTAGGGGTTTTTTTTTTCTGAATTGGTGCATTTGTTATAGTATCCTAAAAGTTAGTTTAGGAGACTTCGACTTTAGAGTATAAATTATAAAATACCCCTGAAGGCAAGTTTAGAAGGCTCCAACTTTAGGCATTTTTATAGGCTTTTTTAAAAAAATACTGTTTATAGTCGAAAATAAGATCATATTTTTTGAGGGAAAAAATCCTAAAACTATATTGGAGTAAAAAATCCACGTCCTCCACGAATAATAATTTTAATATTATTAAATAAAAAGGGTAAAAAAAAAGGCAAATACGAAGCTGCTGGTTTATCCCCAACAAACGCAAGCCAATAACCGGTAGCTTCCGTCAAAAGAGGCAACCATCGGTTTACACGTGTCATAGATCCAGCTGTCGGATCTTACCCCACCCTAGTAACCAAAAAAAAGAATGAATTTGAAATTTGATTTGAAGTCCGCTCAGCTGGAGCGCACTCTAAATCCCCCCGCTTCCGTATTTTAGGATTCAAACTGTGGGCCCTTTTGCGCTACCCCACATGTTCCCTCTCTTTTTGCATTTCCTAACCATTTTTATAATTTTTTACTTTTCCAAGCATTTAAAAGACTTTGGCTTCATTTACAAAATTTGCCATTCAAATTTCAAACATATACCCAGTAACGCCAAACATGCTTCAAGTTCAGTTTAAAGATCTTTGAAACAAAATGGCAAGAATGTGTGACAATTTTAAACGAATATTCCAAAACAACATAAAGAGGAAATAATCAGTACCTGAGGAGTGATTCGATGGATTCCAAAAACATCAGTGCCATCTCAGGATTTGGAGTCTTGATAGCGCATTTAACACTGGGGCTTCCGATAACCGTTGTAAGTTCGATCAAGAAAGGTATGCCTCGAGGGATTTTGGCAGAGAAGTAGAACACGTCTTGATTGGCATGTTTGCGCTTCGCTATAAAGAACATATTTGATGCAGCTAGTCGGTCTAGGGTAGCTTCGCCATGGCTCACCACAATGCCTGGAATTTCCTTTTGGACCTCGTTTGAATCGGGTATTGATCGCCATGTCTGCATAACGGGAAGAAATCGTTCACTTTAAATTACTAGAAAACTTCAGCAGCAACGATCGCTCTTCATGATGTAGGCTTCGACGACTTTGTAACATAAGAAACCAAAGCAATGTATATCAAACAAACTTCTTACCTCAAGAAAACTAGTTCGCTCCATTCTACCGTCCTCGGCAAAGAACACATGCAACAAGATTTTATCATTGAAGTACCAGACTGGCTGCTGATTATTTTTCACGGCAACCTGCAGAAGAGAGTTAGGAGGACCAGGAGACAGATTCTGGAACAATACCATCGGCAGCAATGTCCTTGCCGACGCTCCTGGTGCCAAAGGGGGAACCTAAGAGGCAGCACTGATTAAACCCCAGTAATGTAATAATAAACTAACTGAAATTTCACACAAATCTTGAAAATTACCTGAAGAGGACCAGCAGCTGCTAGACCAAAGGAGTTCTTGTTAAACTGAATCATGAATCCATCTAGTGTGATCTGTGTGTTATTCTCAAACAGTAAACTGTAAAATATTTGACCATCCTGCCGAGCCAATTGCGCACTGATTTGCAAACCCTGTCCAGTTGATGCTGGAAGTAAAATAGGCAAAGGAGGGCTGCAATCAAGATAAAAATAAAAAATGTACAGTAAGTGCAACATATAGGCATGTATGTATAAGCTACATTCATATAATCCCAATAACATAAGAAATCTGCGAGAAGCTAGAAACTTGTACTAGCATTAAAAGCAGTTTTAAACATTTACACATTAAGAGAAGAATATTCTCGTGGAAAAATGAGACTTATCTGAAAAACTAACAAATCATGCATTCCAGCATACTTACCTGGAAGGTGCAGCCAGCTGATCAGCAGGGACAATTGCATTGTTATCAGGGCCAATCAGATCCCCTAACAAATCGGGCACTGGAGCCGGAGCTGGGGCTGGCTGCCTAGCTGCAGCATATGGGACGCTACTTGAACTAGCTGGTGGTGATGCACCAGCAGCATGTGAAGGTGAATCAGAATACCCTGTTTCATGTCTATCAGGGTAGTCATCATCTTCAGTTTTATGGGTTACCGTCTTTGCACGGGTTACAAAAGCATCTGGAGGTTTGTGATAAACAGAAGCTAGTGTAGCGATATTGGCAAGAAGTTCATCAAGAAGAGCTGGATCGAGTTGGTTTGAATCATCACTGATCACTGGTTTCTCAGCTAACACGATATCCTTAGCTGCCTGAGAGAAAAATTAGAAAAGGCTCAACTACATAAAACTTACTGCACTTGGTCAGATGTACCTCTAAATGTACATTCGTGTCAGCAATGACAGCTGCATTCAACAATGGTTATTTAGAGCAATCCCATTTACCCGAGGATTGGGACGGGTCGGTGTTATGATCTTGAATTTTAGATCAATAGTTCAACTCGTCAAAGGGAGACTGAAACCTCAGGACTCGTTAAAAGAGAGACTAAGATCTTTTAGTTTTCTTTTAAGTTCCGACTTAACTTTATTTCTTCTAATTTGGCCTCTTAAACACATTAGGTCAAATAAAAGAGTTGCAAAAGTAATTAAAAAGCAAGTCTCCTACTAAGGAAAGATATCTAATATAAAACTCTCATAAATAAAATCTCCTAATGCTTCTCCTAATAAAATACTAACTTCTAATAAACTGATTTCCTAATAATAACCTAATAATTAACGCTAAAATAATATTGGCTACAGAGGCAACCTGTAACAGATGGATTGACAGAGAAGGTCATCGCATCGGGACAGAAAAGACCCTTAAATAAAGACTTATGTAGCTAATCATGTAGACATGATTAAAGGATTCCTAAAGCAGAACCAAATAATGTAGCGTGGACAGCTTAAGAGCAGTCCTAAAGATTGAGATGAATGAGCTTAAAGCAAAATACCTTTGTGCCCTTCCCCTCAAGGTAACAGAAGGCTCTGAATTGAAAAATGATTCAATTTTGGAAATTAAATTCATAGAATAATGAACTGCAATTTGTTAGGGTAAAATCATACCTCAGGATCAGTTGATAGAAGGCGCCAATAAATGTATGCACGATCCCGTAAATCAGGATTGTCAGTTTCCATAGTAGCATTATTCAATACAACCTATAAGCAAACCCATATCATAATTAGCTGGGATGTGATGCCTCAATATAATAATATTCAGCTACGTAAAATAAGGGACAGATGACAAAAATTATAACAGTGATGATGACTCTAAACAATGATACTTTATGCATTTTTCATTATAGGCAACTAGGATCTTGCATTGCAATGTGGTAAGATCAGAACATATAACTAAAAATATGCATAAATACTGCAAATGTAAGACCTGAATCATCTGCTGTGGGCCTTCAGTTGGCTTCTTCAGAAAAAGTTTCACTGTAGCAGTTAATAGTTGCAGTTGAACTTGGGGAGGCTCTTCTGGGAAACTCTCCAAGAAGCTTTCAAGAAGCTCATCAGCATTGTCGATTCTTTCTGCATATTCTCCGATTATCCATATCATTGATGCCTTAGCAACAAGGAGATCAGAATAGAAAAAAAGAAATGAGCTAACAGAAAACAATTTACACTAATAACAAAAACATAGTACTAATATTTTTGTAAATCGTGAAACAAAAGGTACCTTAGCTTCTGGTTCATCTAAAGTGTCCAAGCTCTCACAGAGGGTTGCGATGATGGATTCATACCTGTGAAGGTTAGTAGGAAATCATCAGCAAGGTCCCAAACATGAGGCTTCTATTACTATTAAGAAATGCAGTGACATGAGTTTTACATTTTCGATCATGTAGCCACATAGAATAGAAGTATAAAAATGGAACATA